>JAQQAE010023099.1:0-10112 GCA_029823295.1 Pseudamia nigra
GCGAGGGGAGCGACAAATACATCGGAGCGACTTGTATTTTGAATATATTCGACTATAGGGTGTTTGACACACTGACAACCGCTAGAGGAGACGAGCCACAAGCTGTCCCTTCTGTGGCTGCGCGCCTGACGCGCATTCACCGAACAGATGCAACCTGTTCTGCAGATCGACTAATACACTTTTCACCCAGAAAATACGCTAATTATTGGTATCAGCCCTGAAAAACCATATCGGTCCATCTCTAATCAACATTATCAAACATACAAAAAAAACAAAACAGTGCCAGCATTTGGATACTTTCTTGCAACTTCCTTGGAAACAAGCTGGACTGTAAAACTAATGTGAAGGTACTTTGTAAAATGTTCCACTTTTTTCTGTTTCTCAGGAAGAAGTGTCATCAAAATGTAATTTTTTCACTAAAATTTCATTTAAATTTCTGAAAAACTGTATATTGATTTGCATTTCATTCTCTTACCCAGTGTGAATCTTTCTGCGAAAACGAAGCCTCACCACTGGAACACCACTGAACATGCGGCCCAGGTACAGAGAACGAGAGTTTCTCTTCAGAGATGGTGTCATACAGGGAGTGATAGGCTGGTTTGTAGCAAAATAAACAAGAAAATGTTTAGAATACACTTTACAATTTGCATTTTGTAACAGAAGCCAAAGCTAAAAGAAGAAATGCTGGATTCAAATTCACCACAGTTAATGCATTTCACCTTACAGCTCCTGAGGTCCTGGCTTAGCTTCATGCCTTGACGTCCATCACAAAAACAACGGAAACTCCCTGGAGTGTTCAAACACTCCTCTGCACAGACACCCACCTCACACTCATCGACATCTAAGCAGAATGAACAAATTAAAGAGAAGGAGAAAGTAAAGTAACAACCAGAGATTAAAGGGTTACAGCATAGAGACTACAGTTATCAGATTCCCATAAGTGGAGGAATTCTGTAAAAACATGAACTTTCCTGTCAACATATCAGGGAATGCAAACAACACTCGAGAGGTCTTAAGTGGTCTCTGAGATTAACTGAGTGGTATCTTCCCACTCCATATATAACCTTACATGGACATGACTAGCTCAGCTATAGCAAATATTAATTCTTGCAGGAGGGACACAGAGGTTGTGAAAAGTCTAGTTTCCACGACAGACAAAACGGGGCACGAATGATTAATGATAGGATTTAACTCTGGGAATTCTTTTTCCATGTTTTTGCCAACATATCTACTATTATTTTACTGAGTTACCAAATACCAAGACTTATCAGTGGAAGTGCTTTCATTCTTTGAGTGCAAAAGTGGCCAGTGAGCACTTAGTATATTTGGCAAGAATCAAGGTTATGGTGCACCTCCAGCACTTGACTGCATTTTAAGGTCCCAGGCTACTTGTTCTGCTGTGATGGTGCTGATGGCTATTTGAAAGAAATTTAGGTTTATTTCTTAATTAATTCCATGTCAGTAGGTCATTACACAACTACTAGTTACAAAACAGGTATGCATGGCAACAGGGCAGGTGGTTATTAGACTTCTTCATTGTACATTATTGCATATGGTAGAAATATCGTAATGCACATGGCAAAAGAATTTGTGACCTGTCACCTAATTATAAATATTTTCTCCAAATGTCGTTGCATTCCTTCTCTGATCTGAAAACACAGCTGCATTAAGTCCTGCTGAGGCTGAAGCTACTCCTCTGTCAGAACCTAAGCATGTGCATGAGTGTGTTTGAGAGTGCGTTTCTGTCACAGTGCTGCACACTTACCGACACAGCTCTTGGTTACATTGTTATACACATAGCCGGTATCACACAGGCAATCATAGCTGCCTTCATTATTCACACACTGAGCTGTTCCACAAACATTTGGATCTTCACACTCATCCATATCTGTTGAAAATACATATGATCAGTTACACTAATAAATATTCAACAGTGTCACTGAATTCATATAAATCTATTTTACTTATATTGAAAAATATTTAAAATGCAAAATATGTAAAATATTCATTGAAAACAATCTCTCGTACTTTGGAGTCAGAGGTTTAAGGCACTGTTTTGGGCTGCAGAACAGTACCCTTTGTGTGCATTTTCTTAATATGTACTGTACATGGTAAGTTTGGTTGTCCAGCTAGTATGTGCATTGTATCCCTGTAAACGGTTTTACAGACAGACACCCCTCCCAGCTACAGCAGGCAGAAGTATGCATGTATTTGGGTCTGTATTCATTTCTAACCTTCGCTTACAGTTGTGCAAAGCTCTTGGCTTGTAGAACATACCAACTGTAAGAAAACCAAAAATAATGCTTTCATTTTCAGTGTTTCACCATGTTTTCTTGCAAACACCACTCCGTCTTTTCCAGTTCCATTCTATCTGGTGAGACCACTGAGCTCTCTTCTTCATGTATTTGAGAGGGGTGACATTAGAATAGTCTGAAAAAATGTCACATACTTTGCTTTTACAGAATATGAAGTTGCAGTGATAAGTGACAAAATATTATACAAATAATATAGTAAAAAAAAATAAAGCAACCTCTTATTTACAGCTCTAGTGACGGAGCAGTATAAGGTAGAACACGTGAATCTGTAGCTTCAGACTTACCGTTACAAAAGTGGCGTCCTACCAACATGTAGCCCTGGTGACATGAACAGCGGTAACTGCCCATAGTGTTGTTGCACTCATGGTCACACCCTCCATTCCTCTTGGTGCACTCGTCGACATCTGCAAACAGGAAAGCAGTCCAGTCAACATGATCACAGGAAAAATATCATCATGGGCATTCAGTGGTTTGGCACGTGTCAAGGTTTTAGAAAGCCATTGAGGCTGTAATTAAATACATATAGTAATTTTTTTCTCAGTAGCAGCACAGAGCAGAAATGAAGAGCTTGAAAAGCAGCATGAATTTGTACAGCACTTTTATAAACACTATAGAAATTACTGACACAATATATGACTGGTGTTGGAAGCGAGTGTTTAGGTGGAGTGCAGTTGTCAAGTGGAAAAGGCGCAGACCAAGTCAAATTGAATCTGTTGGGTTTCCTCTCACACTAAGGTGGCAAGATGAGTCACAGTGGAAACGTGTGGAATAGTGTTAGTGCTATGAATCTGTGAGGCACAGTCCCTCTCCCTCAGTGTATACGTGTATAAATTATGCGAGCTATGCAATCCCTGCTTAAAACAGAATCTTTCTAACATTTTTTTCTATAACATGATTCCTACAGTAGTTCCAGTCTTTGTCATAGAAGATGTAACCATGCCCTTGCTAGTCTGGTGTCTGAGTTATTTTGAATTAAACTGAACTGAATTGAAGGAACGTCATTCAAAGAAATGAATTTGACAAGCTAATAGGTAAGAAAAAGCTCATTTTTATCAATTGCGGCAGAGTCCTCTACTGCCAGTTTTCAATGTCCAACATGTCTAATAGTGTGCAAATAACATCAGCTCTATGCTTAAATTAATTTTTATACATGTCACTGAGAAATAAACAACAATCACTAGCTTACAGGAAACGTGATCTATACACAGTGACTAGCTTTGACCTCTAAACAGACACATGGAATCCCACTGGACTCAGTGACTGCAGTTCCTATTGGTCTGACACATTGTTCACACATTATTAATAATGGCAGCAGCAGTAGCAAATGGAATGGTTGGTTTCTAAGGAGCTTTTGGGGCATCTGGTATATTTTAGCATTTGCCATCATAATATTGAATAATTAAAGTACCACTTTATCATTTGCAGTATTCAAACAGAAGAATTTGCTGAGGTTTTTGCACATACAGTAGATAACAGCAATTCTGAAGCTTTTTGACTGTGCTGTGGGCAGCCACTTAAGTCTTAGGGGGTTAAATGGACCTGTCACACCCAAAACAAAAGTCATAAATTAAAACAGAAAGAGTAGGAGTTGACTATTGTGGTGACTTAACAAAAACACAATGCATATTAAAAGATGACAATTACAATATTGAGCAAATGAAAATGAGTTCAGAAGTCATTCTATCAGCAGACAGGACATGTCGCAGTGATTATACGGAGCCACGGAGCTCCAGGATTTGATGTAGTCCAGAAGTTTCATCTTTACTGGTCTCCAATTAATTAAGTCCAATAAAATCACAATAGGTTAATATTTCCAGAGTAATATCAGGCATTACCGTTCTCACATCTGGCCCCTGTCCAGCCTGTAAAACAATGGCAGAGGAAGTCGCCTTTTTTGTCCTCACAGCGCACCGTACCTCTAGGGTTACAGGGAGATGGGGAGCACTGGTCTGGAATATCTTAAAGAAAACAGACAGACAGAGACGGCATTGATGTTATTAGTCCTTTGACATGGAGTTCATAGAGTGAATCTGACTGTATTATGATACCAGACACAGGAAGGGCATCTCTTGTGTTGTGCATATCAGTGTTCAATATAAATAGCCCTAATGCTGGCTAAGCTCTCCTGCCCGTGGTGCCCTAATTCTGCCCACCCCTGCATATCTGCCCTTTAACACCTATCAGCAATATCAAACGGGCATTTAGTTTGTTCATTTCAGCACTTCTTTGGAATATTTTCAGTGAAACATACAGTACATCTAATTTTTTTCTCCCCCTTTGTAGTTTCCTTTTCCACTCCAACACTCGAGCTTCACTGCTCAACAAGTCCAGACATGTTACCTGGAGTTCACAGAAGGCAAGAAAGGACAGTGCAAATGACAGTGCAGTGAAAAATGACAGGATAAGGAGAGAGATAAGCTCAAATACAACCAGCTCATCAGTGCCTGAATGTACATGCGGTGCACCGTAAATTCAAAATCTGAATTTTAAATAGAAAACACACGAGTCATCTGCATGCCTACAGCTACTTTACAAGGATATAAACCCACTACAAACAAATCTAGACCTAAATGACCCATGCTCCAAAATCCACCTTTTTGGGGTATGGGGGTTTGCATGAACTTTGTGGTATAAAACATGCCAACTTGGATTTTTGTGATGTGTGACATCACAAGTCAAAGAGTCATAGTCAGGTTAAAGTGTATTAGTACCCCTCCCCTGGAGCAGTAGAATTTTACAGACCAGTAGAGTTCAAATTTCAAAACATCACAACTTGCAATGAATCATATTCAAATTTTAAAATCAGCACCACCCCCATGAGCAGCTGGCAATATCCTCACCATTTTCATACTTTTTTTCAGAAAAATCATCCATAATCCATGTTTACAGTCGCTGTTTTTATGCGAAATGGGCAAATACTACATATCAGTGAAATCAGAGTGTCTGTGGCAGAATAATGAAGAGATTTTAGAAAAACCAAGGAAAAAAATCAAACTCAAAGTACAGTTTAGACAAATATACATATAAATGTTAAAATATAGTACCTTTAACTGGCCCCCGGAGACTCACTTGATTGTTCTTATTAAAATCTAATATGCCTTCATGATAAAGCACACACAAGATACTATGCTGTGTGTGCAATTACAAAAACTGAGGTAAAAACTTGGCAGTCTGCTGATAATAAATGCAAAACTTGGGACTGCAAACAAAACCATGTCCATGAAATAAATCGAATTACTGGAATGTGATGATCTGTTATTCCTCCCACCATTTGCATGGGATGAGACAGGACACAGACGTACTGAGATTTGCAGCCAAAAAAAGATTTAAAGAGAGAAGTAATGAGAGATAGTGTGTCGACAGTGAGATGAACAGAAAAGGTAGCATATCTTTAAGTGCCACAATGCTGCAGCTGAGTCATGGACAACCCCCCACACCCCACGAGGTTCCTCAGCCAATACCAGTAAAGCCTGGTCTGCTGTTTCCTGATGCAGCAAATATTCTGTCCTCTAGTCACATCAGATTTTTTCCCCTCGTCACTCTTGTCACGAAAAAGCTGCTGCAGCCATTCGAGGGTTGAGTGAGTACCGGTATGTGACGAAAGAGGAGGTGTGTCACTGATTCACCAATGTGCAACATCACCATAGCAAAGTGCTGCAATGGTACTCATAGATACCTGACTTTGTGCATCTAAACCCACTCAAGGTGTGTCAAGCTCAATAAACTTAGAAGATGTGCCACATTACAAACACTGGCCAAGTGTTGCAGAAAGATCAACATCTTTTCATGCTCCTTCTTTCCTCTTAAAGACAGTCAGTGTGTGAGTCTGAAAGTGATGCAGAGCTGTGATACTGCAATGCAGCCCAACCCCTCACTATAATTAGGTGACTCTGAGTGGAAGAACACTGAAAATGTGAGATAAGTGAGAAATGACAATAATAATGAACCTAGAGGCTAAAAGAAGTGGGAATGAAACTTACTGTGAACACATGTTATCAGATCCTGTTTCTTCTTTTCAGAATCCCCAAACCTGTCCACACAAGCTGGATGGAAAGTGAAATAAACCATGAAAGGTTAGAATCAATAGAGCCTTTTAAGATGAATTTGTGTATCATAAGTAGAGATCAATGGTTTAAGTGGGAATCATAACTTACCTAAATACTTTGGATAGAAGTAGTCCTGGATCAGAGAGGAGAGAGAGAGGAGAGGTTATGAAGGCGTATACAAAAGAATCTAAACAGGATCCAAATCCAAATAATTCTCAGAATTAGCAGGGGAGTTTCCGTTAATACTCAACATAATCTAGGATTTGGTTTTGTTTCGCACATTGATATGTGTGACCCTACTCATAGCATTGAAAAGCAATTCGTAAACAAGTGATTAATTTTGACTACAAAAATTGTTGCATCTGTGTGTGCTCTATCTAGTGGGCGCGGCTTTTTGCCAAGGGCTTCATGAGAATTCTCTGCATTCCTGATAGAAGTAGCATCCCTCCCACCACCTTCTAGTTGCAGTGCTGTTTCACAATTAGGTCAAAACCTGAGATCTACACACAGACTGGTTGGTTCTGGAGCAACAGACATGAGAGCTTCTGCTGCAGTACAGGAATGATGCAGCAGGCAGTAATATTAAGTCTAACAATTCTGTGAACACTTAACAGAGGAACAGAGGAGTGACCATGAAATTGTCTAAGCTGATGTGTCCAGTATGTGTTGCCAAAGAAAACCATGTCTCCTCCAAGAACAGATTCCACTGTCCCTCACTCTGCAGAGTCAGAGAGCTGCAGCAGAACAAAATGCAGAGTCAGAGATGTGCACTTGCAGAATGAATAACGCAGTTATGAATGAGGCTGCAGCATGGAGTCACGATAGGGTAGAAAACTATGAGCTCACAATGCAATTGTGCTGGGGATGTGAATCATGCTCATTCAAATTTAACTTGAGAGAATGTCACCTGACTTCACCTTTCATTCTGAACCCTTTGCAACTTTATACTAATCCTTCTATCCTCAGTTCACTCTCAGCTTCCATCGCTCTCCATCTGGCTAAGCTTAAGCATAATCTCTGAGTCATCGATTTCCTCATTCACCCTAGGTATGTTAAAATTCAAAACTTAAATGCTAAGACGGATCATTACAAACACGGCATTGCCAGTGAAATGCCAGCCAACACATGATCCACGTGCTCCACATATTTCATCTGCAACTTATAAATCAGGCGCCAAAATCAAGCATGCATTTACTTGTTGCTGAGCACTTCATTTGCGCACACGTTTTCGAGGGCTTATGCGTGATTGTCACAATTGTACTATAAATAACCTAGGCACATGCAGCACAGTGCACACAGATGCTGGCTACAACTCAGTCAGAGAACAAATGAACCCTTTGGAACAACAGTCCATGTTGCACATTTTCTGACACATTCTATCATACATACCTGTGGCACTTGTTTAGATTATTCAGCACATCTAGTACATATTCAATAGGCTTATGTATTCACATGGCTGGACATGTTATGAACACTAATGCAGAATGGAAACTAATCTGCAGTAAATGTTCCTGGAAGGTTACACAGCACACACAGTGAGGAGGATTCTGTTATGCTGTCTGTAAATGTCAAATAAAAGGGAATAATGCACACTTTGTATCATTTACATCTTCTCCTTCAGTGTTTTTTTCTTTATTTTTTATTATTTGCAACATTGTACATAAATATTGAAGACGTCCAAACTGTGAAAGAATATGTAAGGAATTATGCAGTAAGCAAAGAAGTCTTATACAACCCAGAACATGTTTTATATTTTAGATTGTCCAACCTCGCCTAATTTAACTGTGATGGCTGCTTTGCATTCTATTATCAGATTCATGAGGTAGTCACATGGAAGAGGACCGTCCTAAGAAAAGAGGACCAACAACTATGTCTGCTACAGGGGATACGCTTATTAAAAATTACCAACGTTAGAAACCAGCGACAGTCTTCTTGAAAGCCAGTGTCATCATAGCGACTGATGGTTTTGGCAACTCATCTGGGGGTGCAGTCAAAGTTCTTGAGATTTTGCAGATCGACTGACCTTAATTTCTTAAAATAATGATGGACTGTCTTTGCTCTTTACTTAACTGAGTGATTCTTGCCATAATGGGGATTTGTACAGTAGTTGTAGTAGCACTAATAAGGCTACTGACTCTGTACCTACACAAGACAACTGATTGTTTAAAGCACATTAAGAAGGCAAGAAATTACACAAATTAACTCTTGATAGGGCATGGATCAGTTTGGGTGCCTTCAGTGTTGAAAAGAACAAAAATAAAGAAAAAGCCTCTGTAGAAGATGTTTCTAAACATCTGACTGACAGTGTATGTGTGTGTTTATGTGCATAAAAGTATGACAGACTAATGCGGTGTTGTTTCATCAACCACACCTTAGTCATACTGACTTGTCTGTCTGTCACAGAAACAAACAAAAGGAGATAAAAAGACGCCAAGACCTTGACATGGGAATAGAGCATTATGTGCATTTATGTATCAGCACTGTGAACTTACTGGAGCATGAACACCAGCTCAGACAATGAATCATTTGTCTGCTGTGACATTTAACAGTCAATACAAACATGACGTCAAAAGCCCTCTTTGAAGCCTCAAGTTAAATGACATAATCAAGCTGCAAGTTTCTCATGACCCTCACCTGGTTTTAGTGTTTTGATTTAGTAATGACAGTTTTTAACCCGGGCTGACAAACTTGAAGCTAACACTGCTTTGATGTTATGTTTGGGAAAAGCCAAACCCCCAGCTTCTTGTGTGTTGTGATCTTGTAACTCAAGTTAAAACACACTCACCGTTTCTGGGTCGTTTTCAAACACTTCTCTGGCCTCCTCTTTGGAGCACCTCTCCTCTACACACTCCCTCTCCAAGTGTCCTTGCTTCGTCTCCTCAAAAACTTGATTTGCCCTTCTGTGTCTGCTTAAAAACTGGTTCGCCTCTTGGGGAGACAAGGAAACTAAAAAAAGACAAAGTCCACCACAACTGACTCTTAATAAACAGCAAGATAAAACAACTTTGTCATTGAGCAACATTCTGACCCCGAGGCATCAAAACATTGAGGCAATATTGCGAAACATTTACCGTTAAAGCGGCATTAATGACTTAACAACTAAAACATGTATCGTCATCTACAACAGACATTTCAAAGGGAATTAGCGAGATAGCTTAGCAGCCTAGCATGTAACTGTTTACTTACTGGTGTCGGACCAGCGGACAACCAGCAGGATTAGCAAGGCTGCCGATGAAAAGCACTTTGTCGGCGTCGGCTGCATTGTTTCACCGCTGTGTGTGCGCCAAGCTTCACAAACTTTCTCTAGTCCCGTCTTGCGGTCTCCGAGCCCCCTCGGTCTCTCCTTTTCTCAGTGTCAGTGCTGTGTGAGCCGAGGCTGCTGAAGAGAAAAACACTGCAGGTATTCAGGTACTTCGGACGGTTTGAAGGTTTGACGTTAAATCTCTGCCGCCAGTCGCTGCACGCTACGCTCTCGTGTGTTTCTCCCGCATATCGCTCACGACGCGCAAACCAAGCGACCTTGCCCTGCTCTCTGCGGTTCACCTCGTCCCCATTGCGGTCAGCGCTGTGCTATTTCACCCGCTTGTTCTTGTGTTGTAGCCCCCTACGAGCTCCCAGTTTGCACGCCTCCTGTGTTCTGCTGCTTCAGGAGGGGAAGTAGCAGTGAAAAGTGCAGGCTGGAGTTTGTACTGATGCGGACATCTCTCCCTCATCCTCCTCCTCCTCCCCCTCCCCATCCCCATCCCCATCC
>JAQQAE010023100.1:0-10112 GCA_029823295.1 Pseudamia nigra
AATTTGAAAAGGATGAACGCCCCCCCCCCCCAGACACACACACACACACACGCCCCCATCCCCCCTGAAATCTACACTTATGCTTCTACTAAATTTCATGGAAACCAGGTCAGTAGTTTTTGCATAATCCTGCTAATAGACACTAGTGAAAACATACCCTCTTCAGCAGAGGAAACTAAAAGGGAAATTTTTATCTGTCATCCACAGGAAACAGTTTACCATACATTTGCTCACATCAGATCAAAGTTTATCTGTCATTCCCTCAGCAACAACAACTTTTGCAGAGTCCCACTTGTCAAGAGCTGCACCCTGCAGAAGATTCAATTAGGTTTAATTTGCTTCCACACTCCTGACACACAAACACATCACAGGGTAGCAACAGCACCACATCAAGGCATTTCCATTTCCTTGTTTTACCTTAGCATATCATCGTTCATTATCTCGGTGTCTGTGTGTGTGTGTGTGTGTGTGGTTTCTGTGCACCTAATTTTATTATCGCTCAGTTGTTTTGCTCCTATTAGTGTCATCAAGATATCATGAACTTTCCATTCTGATATAGTTCAGCTCTAGGTAGTCACTCTCACACTCTATATGTTCAGGCTTTAAATGTTGAGCTAAGTTGAAAGGAATGATTCTGGCTGCAGCTTTTTAATCAGTAGCATGACAGATGTAAAATAAACTTCAATATACATAATTAAGACACACATGTCAGATTTGCTAGTTATTTGCTGATCCCTGTAACTGTATATTAGGTTAAATGAGGTTCATCCATATTTCATCATTAGTTGATGGGTTTGGAAAAACTTGAAGTTCATTCCAGGTTGGATTCTATTCAAACAGACAAAAGAACAATCAAACCAAAATCTATCACTATACAGTGTGAGTTTGTTCTCTGATCTTGTTAATCTGATGTGTATGAAGTGGGAGAAGGAAAGTAAGATGGCCTGGTTTTCTGAACTAGTTGTACATTCTGACAAAAACATGTGTGGTCCCCTGAATGCAAAGCACAGTTGGATGCAGTAGCCAAATACAAATGGGTTGTGTACAGTGCAGGTCAGATCACATTCAGACCACAAATGAACCTGCTGCAGAGTCCATCTGGACCCATACTGAGACTGGAGTGGGAAGGACTATTGGGTTTATCAATATATATCATACTGTATTTGATACAAAAAGTAAGAACACAGCAACCATATTCACTATATCAAATATTCAGGATTTATGTCTGTGTGTTTTAAATCTCTCTCATACACACACTATACTGGCTTTCACAACTTTCCCTACACTATACTGGATTTGAATAATGAAATAAAAAAAAAACCCAAAACTCCTGTAACATCTGAAAGAACATGCAGAACTCTACTTCATGGATCTAACTCATTTTCTGGAGGTGACACTCAGAGTTCAGTGTTATGCAAATGATGTCATGAAAACACTGCAACTGAAGGTACCAGCACAACTAATTAATTCCACCACGTCAGACATTACCCCGTGTAGTTTTCAGAGTCAGTGAAATACATCTGAACAGGAACAGACACTTCTAATATTTGGATGGGTCTTTTTCTACAGGCTGTCTGAGCCGTGTGTGTGATCAGTGTGACAGATGTGTGTGGAGTTGAGGTGGGTCAAATAAAATGGAAAAGCCGCTGGCTTTGGATCACCTGTCTATGCTGCTAATTATACCCAGAGAAATTACATGAATTATTCGGAAGTGCAGCCATGGCTACATCACAGCAACATGTAAAAATGTCCTTTTCACACAATAACATTATGAACTGTAATGGATGTTCTGGACATTTACTTCCTTCATAAAATCATGGAAATCCTTTAATGTTAGATCATAAACCAAGATGTCAGTGAGTTTCCTCTCCATCATGGTGCAGAGTAACTGTTTTCTTTCAGTGCCCCACCCCTTCCAGATTTTGATTGGTCAGTGCAAAAAACACTGTGTCATTGAGATGGTGATTCGGATCAGCACCATCAGCACCAGCATTTAATCATTTGGTCCTTGCCCCATTTCACACCTTTCCTGAAAATGTCATCAAAATCCATTCACTACTTTTTGAATAATCTTGCTATCTAACTAACTAACGAACAAACTAAGAGACAGACAAACACCAGCAAAAACATAACCTTATAAAAATATCACCCTGCAATGTTCACAGAAGTGAAAATAAACCATTGAGCCCAAAACCATCCTGTACTGGCCTGTAAACATGTTTATTTCTGCTCTTACTTTGGACATTTTAACATGGGACACTATAATGATTGACTCCCATTTGGGACCAGCCCCCAGTGGCCAGTGAAGGTACTGCAGGTTCTGCACACTCACATGTCAGCTATGGAGGTTGCTGTTTGGTTCCATTTAAATGTAATCTCAGAAAAACAGACTATAAAACTGTAAACTACTTAGACTGAATATTTACATGTTGCCTGGTGTATATAGAAACAACAATGTTCTAACTGGTAATTCAATGATTAATTCTGTAATAAATTCAAAATTCCCGGAATTATTTAAACCCCAATTCCAAAAAAAGTTGGGATGCTATGTAAAATGTGAATAAAAGCAGAACGCAATGATTTGTAAATCTAATGAACCATATTTAATTCCCAATATAACATAAACAACATATCAGATGTTGAGACATATTACCATTTCAGGAAAATATTAACTCATTTTGAATTCGATGGCAGCAACACATCTCAAAAGAGATGAAACAGAGTCAACAAAAGGCAAGAAAAGTAACTGGAACAAAATAAAAACAACTGGGGGAGCATTTGACAAATAATTAGGTTAACAGGTCAGGAACATGGATGTGTATAAAGGAGCATTTTAGAGAGACAGAGCCTCTTAGATGTAGAGATGGGTAGAGGTTCACCAATCTGTGACAAACTGTCTAAAATTGTGGAATAATTGCAGAAAAATGCTCCTCAGTGTACAATTGTAAGGACTTTGAAGATCCCGTCAGCTACAGTTTATAATATCATTGAAAGAGTCAGTGAATCAGCTGGAAGGTCAAACCTGGATGCTTGTGATCTTCAGGCACTGCATTAAATAAACAGGCATGATTCTGTACTGAAAATCACTGCATGGGCTCAGGAACATTTCCAGAAATCACAGTGTAATCGCCGCGTAATCCACAAATGCATGTTAAAGCTGTATATGTAAACACAGTCCAGAGATGCTGCCGTCTTCTCTGAGCCAAAGCTCATTGAAAATGGTCTGAGGCAAAATGGAAAACTGTTCGATGGTTAGATAAATGCCTCAGGCCATTTAAATGAACTGTGAGATTTGCAAATCATTGCATTCTGTTTTTATTTACATTTACGTCACAACTGTTTTGGAATTGGAGTTGTAAAGTAAACTTGATCATTATAATCCTATAATATAATACCTAATGTTACACTATTACGATGTACAGTTTACTGTGGATCAGCTGCTGTTTTGATGCAAAAAAGACACTTAACATGGATTAGACATTGTATATTTTATGGCATATTACCATTTTCCTGTAGGCTATTAGGATATAACTTCTTTTTTTCAGCCTTGACTGAGACTAAATCTTCTAATTGGTCCTGCTGCTGTTGTTTTGGTTCATACCTGAGATTAATTACTTGTGTTCACACTTAATCACACCAAGGGGAAATATACCAGAATCTAAATCAGAGATAACAGTTTTAAAAACCATGGCTTGTTTTCCGATAAAAGTATAATAAAAAACTGGGGCTGAAATTAAAATTGTAAACCAGACCATTGCAACTGCAAAATCGGGATTATAGTATTAAAGTTGGCTAAAAGTAAATTATAACTAATTTAAATTGTAATACCAAGATCAAGTACTCACCACCTAATTAATATGCCTCTGTCTCTGGCACGATGATGCATCGTGTATAAATCTGATGATTAACAAGATCAACAGGGAATAATAAACTTCTTGCTCACTGCTATTTCCACGCTGCAAAAATATCCCACCCCTGCATCTCAGTTTTCACCTTTAACCTGTCTGATTAATCTGAGCTTAAAATAGAAATACCCAAAGCAGATTATTTTTTGGGCCCTAACCTCAATAGTGCACAGCTGGCTTGCTGCAATATTTCCACATGTTCATAGAGAACAAATTTCTAGCTGAAGACAACAAGATTCCATATAATTCATAATGGCACTGAGGTAAAAAGACATGCATAACAGCTTGATATCGTAGCCATTAATGGTCCCCTCTTTTGAAGATGCATCCCTATTAGTTTGTGAGATTTGCATAATGTCAAAGCTGTGAAAAAATAAAGTTGTTCAGTATTGCCAGTCCTCAGAAAAACAACATAGATAAATTAATAATTCAATAAATTAAAATATGAAAAACAATCAAGACACTTTATTTTGCTAAGACCCTCACAAAAGTTTATAATAGACATAACATACATAATTTTAAAGGAGTAATATTGTCAAATATAAGGTTTATAAAAAGAGGCTCTAAATTCTCAATCAAACTGATTGAACCGCCACCTCTTTTCAGAATCTTGGAACTAAAATAAGCTATTTGGATTTGTGGAAGTTTTTGACATCACAAGGCTGTCACCGTCCTCCAGAGTCAACAGCCCCGACAGAAGTCAGCACGATGGCATCGGGGGCACAGACGGGTAATGTGTGTTGGTCAACGCAAGCGTATTTGCATTTAGCCTATTTTGTACAGAACTGAAAACCAGAAGCTGAAGGACATGGAAAGACGGAGCAGGGTCTCAGCAGCTCAGCTGGTAGAATGTCTGGCAGTGCACACCCACAGTGGGCCGGGCTCCAATCCAGCCCGCAGTCACTCCCCCATGCTTTCTCCTCACCCTCCTGTCAATCCTCACTGCACCTATCAAATAAAGCCCCCAAAAGGCAAAAATAAATCTTTTTTTTAAAAGATGATAAGTTGACATTTAAAATACACATACAATATAACAAATTAACTTGTTACAAGGGAGTGTAATAGGTATTTTTAAGTGTTCAGATATGAGGCTTTTAATAGTTGTAGCACTAACAGACTCATTTGTCAGACTAATATTCAATACACATAATCATTCATTAATCCATAGAACATAAACTGTCTAAAAAAGCTTCAAAATGTAATCAATAGAAAATAACCTGTTTTTTCTTGCTTCCTGTTTATAACCTATAATCATATAAAGTAGTGTTGGCTTTTACTTAAAGGTCCCTTACTGTAAAAATACATCTTTTGGTTTTTGGGGGTTTATATAATCTCTGTGATGTAAAATAAAAGCTGTGATAATATGAACAATGCTACAACATGATCAACAATAAAAACAAGCTGTGAATGTTTGATTTGTAACATCACAAGTCATAACCAGTCATAGTCAAACTAAAGTAGCTTAATTCTGTCCCCATGACCAAGTAGAATTAAAATTTTATAATTGAAATGTCAAAACAGCACAAGTTTCAAGCAAAGTCAAGCTAAAATTAGCTCACCATTATAAGGAACTGGCTGATATGACAGACAGCTTTTGTTTTTTTCAGAAAACTGTCCATAATAAGGAAATGACCTGTGGATGGATGGATAGGACTTATGACAAGAGACAGTGAAATCACCAATCAGCCATAACACTATGACCACTAACAAGTGAAGTGATAATAATGTCAATTATCTTATTACAATGTCACCTGTGAGTGGGTAGGATATATGAGGCTGCAAGTGAACATTTTGATCTTGAAGTTAATGTATTTGAAAAAAAAAAAAAAAAAGATAGGAAGCCTAAGGATGAGGATGCAAGCAACCTGGACAAGGGCAACATTGTGACGTCAAGACAACTGAGTCAAAGGATCCTCAGTCCAGTACGGTAT
Source organism: Pseudamia nigra (assembly GCA_029823295.1). NCBI lineage: Eukaryota > Metazoa > Chordata > Actinopteri > Kurtiformes > Apogonidae > Pseudamia > Pseudamia nigra. Next base: position 5,837 of record JAQQAE010023100.1, read on the forward strand.
TGAAGTGAACAAAACTTTATGACCACATAATGTTTCCCCTTTTGATACCAGAGCAGCTCTAATCCAAGACACGAGTTCCACCAGACCTCTGAAAGCTGCTGTAATAACTGGTAGTACATTACACGTTAGACATTAGAGGGACACATACTTCACATCCTGTGTGTTGTGAGCCTTCATGAATGTAAGCTGTTTTTCTAACACACTTCACAAATACTCAGTTGGATTGAAATCTTGTTGTTCATCCCTAGACCCCGTTTGTCGGGGCACTATCCACTGCAGACGACAACACCCAACAAGAGCTTCAGGTTTGGTCCTTGTCAAAGTTGCTCAGGTCTTTACTTGGTTTGGATGATGTGCTACTTTCAGTTCAACAGCTTTGAGGGGTAAATGTTCACTTGCTGCCTAATACATCCACCCACTGCCAAAAGCCATTATGATCACTTCATCGATCATAATGTTATGGCTGATCTGTGTATGTGGCAGAGTTACAAATAAGCCCTCAGAAAACGAAGGGAAAGTCAAATTAACATGCTTTATTTAGTCACCACCCTTACAAAAACTTTAGTAGACACAGATGAAACCCTTAGGGTAATGTTTCCTAATGAACATGAAATAGAAGTCCAAGCAATGTAGAGACCTTAAGTGTTGTAATTTCCAGTTTATTTAAATGCCAGCGCTTTAGGCTATCAATTCTGCACTCTTTACCCACTAATCTTTTTTCAGCTTCCTTATTCTGTTTTTGTTGCAGTTTTTAAAGTCTCTCCAAACCTCTCTTTCACTTCCTCGTTTTACCTATCATTACTTTCTATACTTTCCATGTTTTCTACCATATGAATAAAATACGAGCTCTGTGCTTTAAGGTTTCCTGAAGCTCAGCAAGGACCGGACAGCCAACAGATTTTTTGTACTTCCTCCCAGTTGGACCTCTTTCTGCTGACATTGTTGTTCCACCCCAACGCACTCTTTGGTTCATGTATAGCTCTAGGAATCACAGACTCATGAGTTCTGGAGTCAGTTGACTGAAAATGCTTTGGTCACGTACAAATTCGCGTGAAAAAAAAACAGTAAGTGCTGAGGTTGTCTTCTACTGTGGATGCTACTGTCGCATGCAATAGCTGCTGCGTCTGATTCAACTGTGAGAACAAAAATACACATCCATGAGATCAGTGAGGATGTTACTGAAAATTTCACTGTGTTTCTTTCACATTTTCTGGAACAGTTTTGATGTATTTCTCTCCGCTTGGTGAGAAAAAGTAACTTTCTATGACACACTCTAGAGTTCTTGAGATTTTGAAATGCCAAGAATATTCAGTTACAAACCAAAGAGGCTTTTTAAAAATACATGATGTTAGACACTGTTCAGTATTTGCCATTTTTGCTCATTTTCTTCGTTATTTTATTTGCTCTGTTATGTTTCATTGGTTATCATGATCATTTATGTTGTTTTAGCTGATTATTCTGATGATTTTTCCTCATTTTCTTCTTCATTTTGTTGAATTTCTGCTGCCATGTTGGTTTCCTTGTTCATTTTTCCATATTTGCTTAATTATTTTGATAATTTTAGTGATTTTTTTTGGTTGAATTTGTTCAATTTTGTCAGCTATTGTATTCATTTTCATTTCTTTACTCAATTATTTGTAATTTTTCCAGAGTTTTTAATGATCTTGTTCAATTCACTCAATTTGGTTGGTTATGTTGTTAATTTCTTTACTTGATCATTTGTGCATATTCTGTTGCTTGTCTTGCTAAATACATTTAACTTTGTTGGTTATTTGGTTCACTTTTTTATTGTAAGAGTAACAAGCATTCTTTACAGTAGCTACTCTCAGAAGTACATTTTATATCTGACAAACATTTTTCTTTTTTTTTTCATTTTAATTTGTACAGCACTGTGTTTAGAGATTTCATAATCTACCATCTAATATATCATAATGTTAACAACCACTGTCAGTTAACACACTTCATCGCTACATCTACAAGCACAAGTTAAAACTCAAGCGCAAAAGCCATACAGTATATCAACAACATCCAGAAATGTCTCTGGGTCTGAACTCAGCTGAGAAGGACTGATGCAAAGTGGAAAAGTGTGCTGTGATCTGACAAGTCAACGTTTCACATTGTTTTTGGAAATCATGGACATTATGTCCTCAGAGCTAAAGAGGAAAAGAGCCATCAAAAGTCAGCATCTGTGATGGTATGGGGGTGTGTTAGTGCCCCCCCACCCCACACACACACACACACGGGTGACTTGCACGATTAATGCTAAAAGGTACATACAGGTTTTAGAGCAACTTATGCTGCCATAAAGCAATGTCTTTTTCAAGGACTTCCCTGTTTATTTCAGCAAGAAGATGTTTAGATACTGTACATTCAGCACATGTTACCACAGCTTGGCTGCCTGGTAACAGAGTGTGGGTCCTAGACGGACCTGTGTGCAGCCCACAATGGGCTCCCGTTGAAAATGTGTGGCCCATAATCAAGCACAAAATACAACAATGGAAACCCCAGACTGTTGAGTCACACATAAACCAAGAATAGGATAGAATTCCACCTACAAAGCTTCAACGAGCATTATTATTAAGCCTCCTGTTGTCGTCGGGTCAAAATGACCCACCATAGGGTGTATACAGAAAATGATTAAGTGTTGTTAACAGGAAAGGTGATGGAACACAGCAGTAAACATGCCCTTGTCCCAAGTTTTTTGGAATGTGCTACAGGCATCAAATCCAATGTGACTGAATATTTTTTTTAAAATAATGTTTATTCATAGATGGATAGATATCATGCCTTTTCACAAACCTACATGTTTACAGGACTCAACATGTAACATTTTCCTGGATTTTGTGCATTTTCCATCCAGATAAAACAAATGCAAAAAAAAAAAGAATAAATCATGGCAGATGATTTAAGGACAAATTAAGATTTTACGCTATGCATTTTTGGTCAACTGCAATATTATTTTCTAATGACTGGGCTACTGGAGAGAGAGAAACTATATTCATTGAGATTTTCCTTGAATAGAGGTTTTTCAAATAGACCAGTGCACCAGGTATCGGAAACAGATCAATGCTAATGAACTGAAATTCACCGTCTCAGCCTGGCTCGGAGAAACCAGCTTCAGCGGATCTCATGCACATACTGTAGGCATAATAAGTATTCTTCTAAGTACTTCCCTCCCTTTGCCAGTGTAAACTCCTACTCTGCACAAATGCTACAAGCTGACAGCGGATTACCGAGGGATGCAGTGAAAAAATCTTTTGGTGTTGTCATACTTCCAAAAGTGTTGGTGGTGGAGAGTGAGGTTGTTTGGGCAAATGGGAATTTAAAGTGTGAATAAGCCATTTCAGTGCAAGCGCAGCGATGTAGGACACGTCGGAATCACAGTGGATGTGCGTGTTTGTGCGCACGCTTATTGGTGGGCGTTTGTGTTTTCAGCTTGTACGGCATGAGTAAATATACATGTGTACGAGGAGGCGGATGTGTTGGAAAGTAACCGAGAGTTGGAATTAAAAAATGGATCATCCTTATTTGCATAGGTGTAGATTACAGAAGGGCTGGGGAAGGGGTTCATCTGCCACAATATGAGCAAAACCTGCCTTAGAACTGTTTATTTACATCATATCTAACTTTTCTGTCACTAAAACCTGCACTTTCCACAAATAATGCCAATTTTGTTCATTTTCAGCATTGCTTTGATTCATTTTTCTTGATTATGTTACTAATTTACTGATTTTTTTATTTTGATTATTTTGTGAATTTTTTTGGTTGATTTTGTGAATTATTTTTGCTCATTTTGCTGATTTGTTGCTCAATTTTATAACCTGTTGTTCACAACAATGCATCATAATGAAAAAGACAATTTACTATTTTACTGATTACTTTGCTCATTTTTGTTTATGATACAGCATATATGCTCATTTTATTTCATATCGTTGCTTATCCTGTTCATTTATTTGTTAATTATTTTATTATTTTGCTCATTTTCTTTTTCTTATTTCCATTCATTTGGGGGCTGTTTTGTTCATCTGTGGATCATTTTGTAAATTTAAGCTCATTCTGTGTTATTTTCAGGATTTTGTTTCTGCTATTTTGCAATTTTGTTCATTTTGTTGCTGAATATGTTTATCATTCCTTCTGTTTTCACTTTTTGTCATTTTTAAAAAACAGGTACATCTTTGTCCACTTTTCATGATTTTTCTATAATACAGGCAGTTCTCGGGTTACGCGGGACTCGGCCTACGTCAAATTCGACTTTACGACGCCTGCGTCTCGTCCG
>JAQQAE010023101.1:0-10112 GCA_029823295.1 Pseudamia nigra
GCCTTGAATTGTGAAGCGCCTAGAGATAATCGGCGATTATGATTGGCGCTATACAAATAAAGATTGATTGATTGAACATAAAGCTATCAAATCATTAGTTCTAACGGTCTGAATTACCTCCTCATATATGTATGGCTGCCCATACAGGAGCTGGTAGGCTGATTCTTCATGAGTGCAACGAGTCATGGTGCTTTCCTGGAAAAGCAGCGAGTCCAGCTGACAAACCGATCCCGGACCAGATGTGAAGTATTCCACCAAGACATCTTTGTGGACTGCCACTTCTTCTGGACCAAGTGCCTGTGGATGAAAGTAGACTATGGCCATGGTGTGTCCCTGTGCATTGGTCCTCACTGTGATCTCCCTCCAGTGCCCTCCTGTGTGGAACAACAGGCAGGGCTCCAGGGGGGACAGGCGTATAAAGTCCTCATAGCATCGAGCCACAAGTTTGTGCTTGTCGGACATGTTGAGCAGGTGGTCTCCACTCACACAGACAATGTTTCTTCCATGGCCTGTGCCAATGTAAAATCCAACAGTCTTTGGATTTCCATCCACGCCTCGGTTGACAGAAAATGTGGACTTGTTGCGGTAACCATCTTTAACTGGAGAAGGCAGAATATTTAGGACAGGGAAGCTGGTTTTACCTCTGGTGGATGATGCGTGGTGATCACCTGTGACACACCCACAGAGCTGAGACAGGATTCTTTCCTGAGTGTTTTGCTTGATTTTAAGTTGCTCATCATAACTTAACCTCCACAGTGGAGTGACCACATCTGCCAACCTTTCTTCCCAGGACAGGTTTTCAGCCACAGGAGGTTTTCTCTGACTGTTTCTCCTTTGTTTGTTTACTTGTGGTTTCCCTTGGGAGGCGACAACATTTTCATTCGTTGAAAAAAGAAACCGGGATGTCTTTAAAGTAACTAAAATCCTTCGTTTGGTTAAAATGACTGACCTCGCTGACAAAGCCATAAATGTTTTAAGGACGCTATCAGCAGAGCTTAAACTACGTCTATAAAACGTACATTTATCAGTCAAACAGACTTTAAATGACACACAGGCTAACACTAGCGTGTGGCGAGCTGTTATGACGTTTTATTTATAAGCCGGGTCATCTCCGTGCGCCGTCGGGCAAGTAAACATTTCCGCTGTTTCGCGATGGACTCAAACAAGGACGAAGCGGAGCGATGCATTAAAATAGCCCGATATGCGATCAGCAACAACCAACCGGACAAAGCTAGGAAGTTTTTGGAGAAGGCACAGCGCTTGTATCCAACAGATCAGGCCAAAAGTACGTCGAATAAACCTGTGTTTTCGCGTTCGATCGATGTGAAATGGTGGGCCGCTGTCGGGAAACTGAGTCGGCTAACGTTAGCAGCTCGCTCTGAACGTTGCGTTTTAAAGACGCTGGTATTTGTAGTCCTTTAAAACAACCGACCAAATATCTCCCAAGTTATTTCGCCACCGTTTCTCTTGTTTCCTGCGTATATGAGTTACACTCTGTCTATGCTCGTTTACCGTTTGCTGTCAAGTGTCATTATTAAAAGCTAACGTCACTAGCTAGTGGTTAGCTCCTATGCTAAGAGATTATTTTGGAAACATTCACGCTGACCTGTCAACACCCTTCGTTTTCACAGACTTGTTGGAGTCAATAGGGCAGAATGAGAAGCCACCAGATGAAAATGACAGTCCCATGAACGGGGCTGGACCCAACCTGAGGAACCGCGGCCACAACCATAAAGATGAGCCCGACATGTCCGGACAGGGGGCTACAGACTCGGCTAAACCCTACACCGCAGAGCAGCTGGAGGCTGTGAGAAAGTCAGTGACCATGGGTGTCTGCTGTTATTAATTAAAAACTGCCAACAAGTAGAGCTATAATGTCCTACCGACACGGGAAACTTATTATTTTATTTCGAACCCGTGTACATAGATGATAAATGATTAGTCTTCTGAAATATAGTAATTATTCGCTCAATGTTGGTTAACTGAGTAAAAATTCAAGTTGCTCACTTATATGTGAGATTCGGATGTCAAATTAAATGTCTTGAGGTTTTAGTTGCTGGTTGAATAAAACAAGCAACTATTGCATAGCAAAAGTAGTGTATTACATTTTGCTATCTCAACAAAGGTAGTGCTAGGTCACTGCAACCTGCGGCTCCTGTGGCTTTGGACCATGATGGAAGTAACACATTTTAACAAATCAAAAATAAGCAGTAAACCAACAAGTAGGAAAAAAATAATTACCGGTAGATAATGGAAAAATAAGATGAGAATGGAAAAAAAATATACTGAACAAGGTATCCCCCGGCATCAAGAAAATAATGATACTCAACTAAAATTCACAAAAATGACTAAAATACTAAATAAGCTGGTTGAAAATGAATAAATACTGAATAAAATAGACAAAAATTGAACAAAAAGAAGCTAAATATTCCACAAAATTAACAATAAGTAACAAAAAATCCAAAATGTTCATACAAATGAATAAAATGGTAAACAATATGAACAAAGATAATAAAAATGTAACTTAAATAATTGGTGAAATGAATGAAAATTACCAAAGTAATTGATAAAATGAAGAATGTACTAAATGATCCATCGAACTGATGAAAAAATAAAAAGGAAATGGTAAGTCAAGAAAATTAAGTTAATAAACAAAATAAACACAAATGTTCAAAATAATGATCAAAATAGAAAGAAATGCACCATGTCATATTGTTGGTTCGAATATTTTTCGTGGCTCTCGACGCATGTATTTTTTACTTTCTGTCCAAAAATGGCTCTTTAGATTGTAAAGGTTGCCAACTCCTGTGCTAGGTGATGCAGACAAGCAATATGTTTTAAATGACTATTCAAATCTCTGATATTATGTTTTTTTGGTCAAGGGGGCATGTCATTTTTAAGTCTGTACAAGATGAGAGAAAACACTTATTGATCAAGACATGGTGAATCTGTTGCCTATTAAAAATAGTTTGTCTGAAGAAAGTGCTTCAGTAACATGGTGCGATTAGAATAAAGTTTAAGTCAGTAATGCAACTATAAACGGGTAACAACAGGCCTAATTATTGTGCATTTCAAATCAGAGTTCAGGCAATTAAATTAGATTTCTAACTTATTGAGTTACTATAGTGAGTCGGTTGCTCTCATTCGCCTTTCACTTTTTTTGATTATCACCTGTGACCGTTTTGCTTTGTGTTCATTTCTACAGTAAAGACATCAGAACGTGGATCACTATAATTACTGTAAACCAAATTAAATGCAGTTGCTAGCCACATAAGTGCAATACAAAAAACCCAGGGAGCACTGTGACATGGTGTACTTGGACTAGTATTTGGTCCTTTTTAAAATGAATATTTAATATTGCCAATAATTAAGTCTTTTGTGGGTGGGTTTTTATTGATCTGCCTGTGAGAGAGACATGTATTTATGTATTATGTGACATAAAGACACATAATACATAAACACGGATATGACAATTTGTATTCAGTTTAATGATGTATTGATTTGTTCCTCCTATGTATTGTAGAACAAGTGATATGTCGAATATATTCAATATGTCATTCACTCTTGATGACAATATGTGTTAGTTGCAACTCCATGCATGAATATAAAAAATTTCCAAGTAGAGATGTTGATATGTACTATTGCTTGAAAGTTTGGACACACCTTCTCGGTCAGTGTCTTTTTTTTTTTTTTAATTTTGATTATTTTGAGCATCTTGCAGTAATACTGAAGACATCCAATCTATGTATGGAACTATGCAGTAAACAAAAGTGTGAAACAACCCAGGACATATTTAGATTGTCCAAAGTAGACACATTTAGATTTGACAGAACCTTCTCACACTCATGGCATTCTCTCATCAGATTCATGATGTAGTCACCGGAAATCCTTTGTGTGCCTTGTCATGAGTTAGTTTGTGCCATTTCTTTCCTTTTTAATGCTCTTTTCTGCACAATAGCCTTGTGCAGAGAAGCGTGGGTACAGAGTCATTAGCCCTATCACTGCTAACACAACTATTTTATGGCAGGTTCAGTCACCAAAACCATTTAACACTATGATGACACTGGCTCTCATGAGGACCAGTCTACAATTGGTGCTACCTCTGTGGCAGAGCAGAAGTTTATTAGAATTACCAGGCTCAGAAACGGCCAGTTCCCAGCACCTCAGATAGTGTTTGATTGTTTTGATGACTGCACTTGACAAAGTGTTTATCACAGTTGTAGAGTAGTTGTAGTAGCACGAACAGGGCTACTGACTCTGTAGCCATCCTTCCTCTGCACAAGACAACTGATGGTCTAAAGCACATTAGAAGGCAAAAATTGGCACAGATAACATACCTGTGATTAGAAAGCCGTCTTGGTGACTCCCTCATGAATCTAATGACAGAATGCCACGAATGTGCAAAGCTGTCATCAAAGCTACATGTGGCTACTTTCAACACTGTGAAATTTAAAACATGTTCTGGGTTGTTTAACATGGGTTTTTTCTTCACTACATAATTTCATGTTTTGTCACAAGATTGAAAAAATAAAGAAATAACACTGAAGAGAAGGTGTGTCCACACTTTTGACTCTTAGTATTTTTTTTTTTTGGAATACAATGGACTATGAAGTTTAATACAAACTTTAAAAAGAGTTAACTAGAGCTCACCTAAATTTTTGAAATTCAATCTTGTAATTCTCTGACCTCTTTCATTTTGCAGGATTAAAAGCTGTAAAGATTATTACCAAATTCTTGGAGTTGAGAAGAATGCCTCTGAGGATGATCTTAAAAAGGCGTACAGAAAATTGGCTTTAAAATTTCACCCAGACAAAAACCACGCACCCGGAGCCACAGAAGCATTTAAAGGTAAACTAAGAGTTTGGTGTACAGAAGACATGTAGCTGGACCATCGCAAATGTCAATGTTTCCATGTCTTGCAGCGATTGGAAATGCCTATGCTGTATTGAGTAATGCAGAGAAGCGAAGGCAGTATGATCAGTACGGTGAGGAGAGAACACACACAACCAGACACAGGCACCACCGTGAGTTTGAAGCAGACATCTCACCTGAAGATCTCTTCAACATGTTCTTTGGTGGAGGCTTCCCAACAAGTAAGTCAATGAGGTGATTGTGTATGTTTAATGCAGAGGATTTTAGTTGAAAAACCTGATCATGGGGTTTCTGTGGATCCTAAACATGACTGAAAATTTAATAAGAATTACTGTATTATGCAGCATGTATAAAGTTAGTCCTACTTCTGTTTCACTATCAAATGAGTTTTTACGCTTTAAGGTGCACAGTGAAAGGGGACATATTGTACCCCTTTTAAAACTAGTTGCATGTTTATATTTTAAATTCTTCACAGCAACAACATTTAGCTGTGATGACAGCTTTGAATTCTCTGATCAGAGGTAGTCAGCAGAAATGTTTTTAAAATCCCAGTTGTCAAGACTTAATTGGTGCAATTTCTTGACTTCTTAATGTGCTTTAGACCAGGGGTTCGCAACTATTGCCATAACGTGCTGACACACTACAGGTTTTCTTTCCAACCAGTCTCTAGCAGGTGATTCCACTGATTTTTTTGTTTTTTTTTTTTTTTTTTGCTCTCCAAAGCCCCATTATGACAAGAGACACTCAGCTAAGTAAAGAGAAAAGAGAGTCCATCATTACACTAAGACATTAAGGTCAGTCAATCTGAAAATCTCAAGAACTTTGAATGTGTCCACAAGTTCAGTTGGCAACATTTTCAAATGTTATGATATCCACTTAACTGGCAGGTGATTCTAATAAATGTCTCCTCTGCGGCAGAGGTAGCTCTTGGTCTTCCTTTCCTGGGACGGTCTTCATGAGAGCCAGTTTTATCATAGCATGTAGACTCTGTAGAAGATGATGGGTGGTCTAAAGCACATTAAGAATTACAGGAATGACACAAACTCACTCTTGTCAAGACACACCTGTGAACTGAAAACTGTTCCAGGTGAGAATGCTGCAAGTGTCCTAAGCTGTCATCAAAGCTAAATGTGTCTACTTTGAACAGTATAAAAAAAAAGTATGTTTTAGATTGTTTAACACTTGTCTGTTTACGACATAATTCCATACATGTTTGGATGTCTTCAGTATTAATGTATAATGTAGAAAATGATTAAAAAAAACATGTCCAAACATTTGACTGGTAATGTACATGCATTTCAAACCAGCTATAAAAATATATTGAAACAACAATGGAAGTAAGTAAAATTTTTCCATAACTCTACTCATAATCTGAAAAGTGAAGTGACTGGGTGAGAACAGCTCTCTGAGATTGAGCTCTGTTTGTAACTGATTCCAAGTCGGTGGTAACTTAAACCAAGTGGAAGCAAATGTAAAAGCCCTTTTCCTCAGTTCAGTTCACATTTCAAGGGCAGAAAGTAACAAGATCCTGTGAACAGAGAACAGCTCTTTTGGATTTCTATCCCCACTTAAAAGAAGAATAATGTCCCAAACTGAGTTTTATGTCACCATCTGACCATCTGTATTTTTTTTTTCTTTAGGTAATGGCCATGTTTACAGAAATGGAAGAATGCACTTTGGCCATCAGAATAGACAAGAAAGACGAGAACAACAGAGAGATGTGAGCTTATTTCATCATCTTTTCAACAGTAGCAGCTGATTTTCTCATTATGTGTTGTAATAAATGTAATGTACACATTTGTTTCTCTGGACAGGGAGGTCTGGCTCTGTTTGTCCAAATGATGCCCATCTTAATCCTCATCATCATTTCTGCTCTCAGCCACATGGTGGTGACCCAGCCTCCTTACAGCCTTAGCTACCGCCCGTAAGGACTCCATCACCCACTAATGGCTTTTTTCTTTCAGTTTCAGTCGTTCTTTTACCTCACTCCAAACATTCTTCTTGTCTCTACACCAGGTCGGCTGGACATATTCACAAAAAACTTACATCACACCTGAAGGTACCTTTCTATGTGGGTGAACGCTTCAATGAAGAATACTCTGGAAATAATCTGAAAAATGTTGAGAGAAGTGTAGAAGAAGACTACATCTCCAATCTCAGAAACAACTGCTGGAAGGAGAAACAACAGAGTATGTTTCAACATCTCTCATCATTTAGTGACAGTTTGAATAAACAGAGTTATGCTCCCTTCACATGTATATAAACTAGAGATGCACCAACTGTGAAAATCTGATTTGATACTGATTTTTAATGATGTGGATTATTTACCCATTTTGTTGTGTGAGGGCAACAAAGAAATATTTATTATGAGAAAATCCCTGAACTGTTTAAAGTCAATCTTAAAGTTAGCACAAATTCAATCATGCAGATTTAAATTTATGAAATCAAGAAGAACACAGTAAACGTCACAGAAATATCACATACTAGAGCCTATAAGTTAGATTTGGCTAAAACATTTCCATGCAGACGGACAGGCGTAGGGATATACTGTTGTAACACTAGAGCCCTGTGTCTGTGTGCGTCTGCCTGTGTGACGGAGAGCGAGCAGATGTGTGAGGTGTCGATCTGAAAGAGAAGACTGTAAAGAAACAGGAAAAAAGTGGAACCCATAGGTGGAAAAAAAACAGCATTTCTGCCCTGTATTGGTTGAAGTAGTGTTTGGGATGTCTGATCTCACTCATAGAGCGTACCATGGTGCAATTGCTTGCAGACGTCAGAATACACATTGCACCCTTCTCGAAAATATGGTAAGAATAGCACTTCAATCTTGTAAGATGAGAGCAGTCACATATACAACCATCAAAATAGTTGCACAGGAATGCTCTAAAAATGAAACGAAGAAGCACAGTCTTTTTATGAACAAGACAAGACGGTTTCTGCCCACATAGCTGGATACAGTCTTATCTGTACCCTAGTTTCAGGGAAGGCTTCAAGGTCGTGAGACCAAAACACTCAGGATGCAGGAATACAGAGTTCACATTTTAGGTTAATACACAAATGTGTATTTACAATAAATCAAAACTTATTAAAGTGAAACTTAACATCATTGTAACGTCAAACATTATGAATTTCTTTTACAACCCTGGATTCACGTTTGCAGCACGAAGGGTCGCACAGTGTGCTATACCTTCATGTTCACACATTTCTAAAATTTTAGTGTACGCCAGCCTTAATACAAAATTAAATCAATTTTATTTTCTAGTACCTTCTATTTATCTAAACTTGAGACAAAACATAATGTAAAAAAGTTTTCTTTATTGAACCTCTATGACATACAGTATGTGTGCATGTCAATGAGCAGCAGCTGCTCACCGACATGCACACATACTGTATGTCATACTAGCACGAAGCACCACCTGCAATGGTGTTCATTATTTGTTCAAAAATAAAAATCTATGTAAATAAATAAAACACCACTAGTGGGCACAGTGGATATATTACAATGTTTATTGTGTTGCATTTTGAATTTTTGCAGAATTAGAAAATGCTCCAGGGGAAATGTGAATCTTTTGTCATGTACTCATTTAATTATAAATTTGATTTTTGAGTTGCATAAATTACAGAATTTGACAATGCACACTTTCCCTCCACAGCTCTCCTCTCTGCCCAAATCAAAAGACTAAATTTAAATATACAGCTGAAAAAAAACAGAGACCACTGCAAAATGATCACTTTCTCTGATTTCTGCTATGTATAGATATGTGTTTGAATAAAATGAACATTTTTGTTTTATTCTCTAAACTACTGATCACATTTCTCCCAAATAGCAATTAGAAAATTGTCATTTAGAGCATTTATTTGCAGAACATCACAAATGGTCAAAATAAAAAACCTGCAGAGTTTTGAGACTTAAATAATGCAAAAAAAAGGTCATGCTCGTTTTTAAACAACACAATACTCATGTTTTAATATAGGAAGAGTTTATAAATCACAATTTGGTGGAATAACCCTGATTTGTTTGTGTGTTTACAGTATTAAATCAGATTTTCTTCAGATGATCTACAGACATAACAGACACTAGAACAGCTGTAATACATGTAAAGATGATGATTTCAGAAAAAAATAGCAGTGGTCTCCGGAGATGTAGTTGATCTGATGTTGACTTACACTACTTTAGAAATGTGAAACCAAACAAAATATCACAGTCACAGCAGCTGCTATGTTTTTTTTTTTTTTTTGGTCATGGCATGGGGTACAGTAAGTGTCATGTGTGACAAAAACTAACCATGATTAGTAAATAAAGCTGCACATATTTAACTCACACTTCCCAAATAGTTCATCACAGGGTGGACTTCATACTGCTTATTGATGGAGCCCATTGCAGAACACTTTCCTGATTAAAACCCCTTTTTCTTCGACAAAAGCATCTCTTAATGCTTAATCTGTGATAACTGACTGTGTCTCACTGTACTGACCCTTTGTTGTACTTTGCAGAGGAAGCCTTACTGTATCGTGCTCGTTATTTTGGAGATTCAGATTTGTACCAAAGGGCACAGAGGATGGGGACTCCGAGCTGTTCCAGATTATCAGAGATTCAGGTCTTACTGGACGGCTAGAAACCACTTGCACACATGATGGGTAAGTTGCCGCATGTTGAGCTCTGTCCACGTTTCTTTTTGTATTTTTTATTTAACCTTTATTTAACCAGGAAGAGAAACTCACTGAGATTAAAAATCTCTTTTCAAGAGTGTCCTGGGCAAGACAACACATAAAACATCATTAATACAGAAGTATTTACAACGACAAAAATACAAAAGGACAAATGTATTTATTTTTGATTTATTTTCCTCCCAATTGTAAGCATCAACTCTGCTGAATGATAACATTTTAGCTGTGTCTTCCTTTCGCCTCTCCTTAAGGTTATGGGACGTAGCTTCAGAAAAAAAATTCCATTACAGTCTATGCAAACGGCAGATAATTTTCTGATCCCGATTCAATCAATCAAACTTTATTTGTGTAGCACCAATCAAGATCGCCGATTTTCTCTAGGCGCTTCACAATTCAAGGCCGAAATCTTATGACTATACAGAGAGTAAACCCAACAGAACCACCGAGCGCAAGCCAAAGGCGACAGGGGGAGGAAAAACTTCTTTTAACAGAAGAGAAAAGCCTCCAGCAGAACCAGCGGCTCATGGTAGGCGGCCATCTGCCTCGACCAGTTGGGGTTAGTGGACAGAGGA
>JAQQAE010023102.1:0-10112 GCA_029823295.1 Pseudamia nigra
GATCTAAAAATACTGGATCAGAATCACCCCAGTAATATCCCTCTCCATGCTGAATATGTGATTATCTCTCCGTGCCAGACGAGTTTCGACAGAGACCCTGTACAACACAAGGCACGACTACCTAAGGGGCTCTTCAAGGCCGTTTTGTACTCTGTATTATAATTGGTGTGCAGAACAGTAAGGGCTTTTCAGGAATATTCACAAAGTACCAGGCTGAAACTCAGAAAATGGCCTAATTAAAAGACAACATACATGCAGGAGCCAGTTCTAAATAAAGCAGCTACTAATATTAACCCAGAGATAGTTCACCCAGTTTTTTGCCAGCGTGAAAAAAGGCAATAGCTATAATGTTGGATAAATATGCTTACTGTACAGTCCTCCATATAGCAGTGTTTAGTGAAGCCAGAAATGCTTTATTTTTTATTTTATTTTCCTTCCACTTTGCTTTCTCAGCATATGGAGCACAATCTGTAATGACGCCTTAGTGCTTTTTCATCCCAGGTGGATGAGTGACAAATTTTCATTTTGAGGAAACGGGGAGAGCAAAATACAATTCTACTTCCAGGGATCATAGCCTTGGCTTGTCTGCCTCGCCTAATTGCATTGAATTTACAACCACCAAACAGCTGGGTTGCTGTACAAAATGTAAGTTGAAACACAATTTGCGAAACACCGAAATCTTATATTTAATGGCAAATTGCTCAGTCATGGATGGTTATGATCCTCGGACCCCTCAGGCGCTGCATTCACAAGACATAATTCTGTGGTGGACATTAGAGCAGTTTGAAGAAATATTGTTTGTGAGCACAGTTTGTCACTATGTCTACAAATGCGAGTTGAAACCACAGTGGAAAGAGGAAACCCCACGTGATACAGATTCATATGCACACCACCTTCTCTGGGACGGGGCTCATTTAACCCTTTCATTCACGGTGACGACTACACTACCCTACAAAGGCAAAATGGCATTGTCAGATTAAATTTATAGTAGTTACAAAATTACGGCAAAACGCCAAATGCCAGTCAGAATTTTTGACTCAAAATGAACAAACTAATGAGGAAAAAGGAGCAACATAAGAAGCAATAGGTACAAAATAGTGAGGAAAATGAATAAAAATGTATGAATATTCACGGTATATCAGCCAATATTGACATTGTTCAGTTCAATTCATTCAAGTTCAGTTCAATTGTATTTGTATAGTGACATTCATAATCCAAGGTTATCGCTAGGTGCTTCACGATTGAAGACAGAATCCTCAAGACTATGGAGAGCAAACCCAACAGAACCTCCAAGACCAAGCGTGTCAAATCTTAGTGGTTTAAGTTTAACGGCTGATTATTAGTTAAGGTTGAAGAAACTGGATGACTGTATGTTGGTTTAAGTTATTTTTAAAGACAAAACGGACACAAAAGAAGGAAACATAAAAAAAAACATGAAACGAAAGCCACACTTACTTCATAGACGTTACACATTCCTGTCTCACTTTTATGTGACCTTCCCGTATGTGCACTTTTCATATTTTCTGCCATCAAAGCAAACAGCCATCATCTATCAATTTTTTTTTTTTTTTGTTTACTGGTATTTGGTCGACCATGACAGAGCTTTATGAAGTTGTGCCCTGTGTTAGAAATCACTGATTGTCACTATTTTCTGGCGCCGCTTAGAGAGAATAATCTGGTGGGACTGCTCACTGCAGGCTTTCAAATAAGATTTTCAACCCTACATAATTCTCTCCAGGGAATTTATTCATTTTCTGCTCTGTATGCCTGCACATATTCAAGAAGCTCCGACGTGACAATGGTCCAAAAAGTGTGCTCCATTCACATCGCACGGAATGTGGGTGCCTTTATTCAAATGGTGTGCGCAGAACACAGCATCACACACGCATGCCGAGAAATGTTTGCCCATAGTAAGTTGCTGTTTTGTGAGTTTTTATTCGCTTCTAAATGATTTCCACTCATGTGTCAGCTTATGGTGATGATGATACTGATGTGATGATGACTACTCATTTGCTTACTCAACCAAAAAGAAGGAAACGACGAGCAATTCTCAGACTAACACGTGACTCTAATTGCCTTTCTTTTTTTGTTTGCCGCTTTTCCTTAATTAATAGAACCATTCTCATATGGCTCCATTACCTCTTAACAGATAAGACCCCACCCATTTAAGAGATGGAGTTATATTTTAGTCAAGTTGAGGATATTTTTATAGGCTCCTGCAGACAGTAATACTTTCACAGTCTGTTAAGTTTATTACAAGACACACTATGGGATATGAATCTAATAAACTTGGGTACAATGTGTCTGGGCAGTGTGAATCTCTAGATATGATGCAGAAAATGTACAAAAGGAAATGTCATTAGCTACATGATGTCTGTCTGGACAGTTCATTCCAAGCACAGTGTGTATAAATTAGGGTTTTCCACTACCATTATATGTCTTAGTTGGACACTAAGTGTTTTTGCTGACTGAAGCCAAATACTGTAAGTGTCACATACACAGTCATTATATAACAAACAGAGGTCGCTCACAGGGCAGAGGCATCAGTGAGACTTAATTGATTGTATTGTTAATGAGGTAATGAATAGTACTGTACTTTCATGGTGCAGAGCGACCTAAAGGTGAACACCAAGCTGAAGGATATACACAAAGGGGATTTAGCTGTAACATCACCATGGAAATATTAAAATATACAGTACTGGGTAAAAGTTTAAGGCACCTTGGTTTTGTCAGCTGATTATAATGACATGCATTTCTCATTGCCAATAGAATCCGCAATGAAGCGTCGGTATTAGCTGCGTCATCCGTTTGCACTTAAGATGCTTTGAACTGTTTAGGACAGAAATTATAAGATCTTGGGACATAAACAATCATTTTTCCCTGTTGAAGCAATTTAATTCTGATTTTTATAGTGTGCACAAACTTTCTGCACTATTACTTAAAATCCTACAAAGTTACAAAAATGATCCAGATCCAAAATGCATCAAAATATACTGACCAAATTTACACTCTGCAACCACAACAAAACTGAGTAAAAATGAACTGACATGAGACCAGGACCTTCCACGACCTTGTGACCAACAACAGCATCATCATCAATACTTAGGGCCCCAACACTAGTAAACAATGATACTTTGCTATTATTCATGCTATAAAAGTGTCCAAAGCCAAGAAGGGGGACAAGCCTTTAGATTTCAAAAAGAGGCCAATTTAATTTGCAAAAAGAGCTTGATTTGTATATAACAAAAATAAAATAAAATTGTATTTCATGTGCTAATGAAGTATCATTTTGTGCTGAATTGCTCTTATTTGTCATGTAGACGTAGGTCAAAGTCGATTCACACTCTGAGATGGTCAACCTAAATCAATGGGACCATGAGCCATCTGTGAACCTCCTTAACTGTATGACCACCAATTTAATCCAAATATCTCCCTGCATTTATCATCAATCATCCACTCTGTACTTTGAGCCAGTATGATCAAAGAGCATGATGTCTTTTTGATCTTGATCGAAGTCTAGCAAACCTGTAATCTTAGCAACAATCTTAGACAACAATACCCGAGTGTGCTGCACATAAACCGTGCATTCAGGTATTGTTCAGAAGAGACCATGTCACTGTCCTTCAATTACATTTTTCTTTTTCTTTCAGTACAACTTGAACAAAGAAGACATAAAGATTAAGGATTGGTTGGGGTCCTCATGGCAAACTCTACCTTCTAACAGGCATACGTGGTGAATTTCTATTATTTGTATCTGAAGTTGGGCAGTGTAAATTTTTTTTTACCAAACAGAAATAATACCTTACTAGTGTAGAAAGGAGACTTGAAATCTTCTTGTAGGGTCCAACAGTACAATCCAAAGGATTCTCATAATTTTTGAGTTTATCTGGATGTGTAGTCATAAGCAGTGATTCAATGAACAAAGATCAAGAATATAATGAACAGAAATTTCAAGTTTGAGGGCCCTACCTTCATTTGTTTTTGAGTCAGAGAATGGAATGAAATTTTATGGTCCTTGTGACCTGGACCTTGGGTCTAGCACCAAGTTTGGTGAATCTAGCACCTATAGCTATATTGACCACACTTGCATACAGGTTACCACGTGACTAGCACCATACAGTAGCTACAGTATGTTTTCAAAGTCCAAAGGTCAACCTGTGCACCAATTTTGGCTAACCAAGCTTCATTTGTTTACAAGTTAGAGCATGGACAGACAGAACCAACTACCATACCACACCTTGACTTGGTTGGTAATAAATAAAACAACAAATACAATGAACAAACATGAATAATTAATTAGTCAAGAAAAGGAATAAAAAATGCAGTGTGTGCCAGGCTTGAGACAATTCCTAAGCACATAAAATAGGAAACATTCCTTTTCAAATGAAATATAAGCCAAGAATTATGGTCTTGCACTTCTCTTCTACTACAACCCAGAGCAAGAGTTGCATGATAGTAGTGTGCGATACTGCATATTTTGGTATCGATCCGATACCAAGTAAATTTGGGCCAGTATTGCCGATACTGATACTTTTCAATAAATAAGGTGGATGTGTCATTGAATTGCTAAATCTCAATTAATTTTCATGACCTTAAGTGTTTTTTGTGATGTTTCCTGTTTTATTATTAAATAGTTAAAACCCAGGACAGAATTTGGACAAAGTTTATAATTAAATAGAAAATGCTTTATTATCAAATTTTTTTCAGAAAAATCTTAAACAATAACTGGTAACAATATAAATAATATGTAAACAACTTAACAACTCCCAAAGCCTTTAATTAGTCTGTGCAGAACAAAGGTTTTGGTTTCAGGTTTTTGTTCAAGAACAGTATCATATTAACATTTTTTGCTTTTAATGCACTTCGTCTGTGACTCACTAACTGTCCTGCTTTTGAAAAAAAACCTCTCAGCTGGCACTGATGTTGCAACCACTGCCAGGTATTTTTTGGCCTCCTCTCTCTGTTTTTGTAGCTCCATGTTTTCTTTTGGATGGTTTTTAATATGTTTATATAAATTGGTAGTGTTTCCACTATACCTGACTAGCCTTTTATAAATCCCACATTTTACTGTTGTCTCATTTTCGGCTTGAAAATACAGCCACACGACGGCTCCTCTTCCTCTCTGCCATTCTTCTGTTGTGTTTTCTCTGTGCATGTGCTGATGAACCTGAGCCGGCAACTTGCTTGTTTGTTTACTTTGCGCGCCTAAGTCACGTCACGTGACTCACGTGACAGCGCAACATCTAAACACGAGAGGGTGGGAGGGGGAGCAAAGTGTACCCGCTCTGCGCTGACACGTGAGCGGCGAATCCAGCGACCTGGCTGTTTCCTCTTTGCCGAAACTGCTGCATTGCAAACAAGAGCCGAACTTAAAGTAAAGAATCAATATCACCAGGTTAGTATCGATCCGATACTGATACTGACTTCATGTCGACACTATCAATATTTGGATCAATCTGCCCGCCTATGTTGCATGAGCTTCCACTCATGGGGTTAGGATTCCAGTCTCTCCATTTCCCTCTATTTCTTGAACACACTGTTCTTTTCATTTACATCCATCATCAAAGTCCATTAAAGAGCTGTTCATCAACCAGGCCTCACTAAGTCATGAAGTGGCACACAGTGAATAATGCATAATTTCAGACCGATGGGAGCTAGCACGGGTAAATTACTGGCATTGATTGAGAACCAGGTTTCCATTGATTACTGCTAAGCTGATGGCGCATGGACAGACATTTTGTAAACCTTGCTCATGTTCCTTAAAGCAAAATATGAAATATAGAGCAAAGATGAAGAAAAGAAATGTGGGACAGTAATAAAGACAAATTAAAGGTGAGTTTATTTCACCGCAGGATGGATATTGAATGGCTGTTGCCTTGGATACCCTGATATTTAAACCAAGGGAGGGTGACCGAGAATGGAAAATGGGCAGAGACTAAGAAATAGACAGAGAGAAATAGAGAAAGAAACAGCAGGACACATTGTTTAGCATTGTGCCTCTCATCGATTCCCTCCGTCATCGCTCAGGTAATGGCTGCAACTGCCCACCAATTAGAAGATTAGGGATGTAGTGTATCTCATGCAGACAGCTGGATGGCTGCAGAGCAGAGGGGAGTTAAAGCAGGGTGTTTGGATCAAGGCAAGGAAAGATAACGTGGAATCCTATTGAAAATTAAAAGCAACATATGGTTGACGGAACATAGCATGGGGAAAAGGGCTACAACTGGAGAGATTTTCATTTCCTCCTTGTCCTGCTGAGTCACAAGTATTGCCAAAGGGGGCTGACATCTGGCACATGACATATTTCAAGCACACATGCAAACATAGACACCAACACCTGCCTCCTGAAATCAACATTCACACTGTGATTTTCAGTGAGACGCTGCAAGCTCAAAACACTGTGCTGCATATGGAAAACCAAGAAATGCAAGTACAGATAATGTGTTCATGCAGGTAAATACATATCACATTAAAGGCACCATGTCTTAACACTAAAATGTGACATTAAAAGTCACTATAATGTGTATCTGTATGGTTTACATGTCTCTATTAGTGATTTATATAAGGGTGTTGATGGAATAAAGAGTACTGATTTGATTTTTCCTTATTTCTTGCCTCCTTGTAACCCGTCACATGCATACAGTTTCATGGGATACTGGCAGTTGCTCAGAATATAAGGACTAATTAAAATAGCTCAAGTAGGAGTACTGATAAAAATAACAATTCTGTAAAAAATCCCAAGTAATGAGTGATAAGGCGCTGTTGGGTTTGCTCTTCATATAGTATTGAAGGCTTTGGCCTTGAGTTGTGAAGCACTTGTAGATAATCTTAGATTAGAGATGGTGTTATACAAATACAGTTGAATTGATTTGAACTGAATTAATATTTGGCATTTGGATAATAATAATAATGTTACTAAGGTCACTGATACAGTAACAGAGCCAACACCAGCCAATTACTTTCAAAGATCAAATATAATTTTTGTTTGCATCATATTTTGATCATCTTCCTTAATGTTGTTGACTTTTCCCAATTTTGTCATTTACTTTGTTCATTATTGCAAACACACTTTCCCCCCATTATTTTGGTTGCTTTGTTACTCTCTTTTTTTGCTTCATTAATTTTTTTGTTAATTGATTTGATTATATTTCTATTTTACATTGCTCGTTTCATTCTTTCTGTCACTTTACTCTACTTTTTTGTTGTGATGATTTCTACTGCTTTATGTTGACACAGTAGCAGCTCACAATATGACTGTTCTCCTCCTAAAAAGTATTCTCCAAAACAACTACTCTCAGAAGTACATTTTTTGAAAGAACTAGAAAGAACTTCGAAATAACATGCTTTTTATCATGGAAACCAAGACAGTTGATAGTTTAGAAATACAGGCCAATAACGTCAACAGAAAACCATGTCAGAATACAAAAGAGACTCCAATCCAAACTTATTGCATGCACACAAGCACACCAGATGTTATAAATTCAACCTTTACATTGAGTGAAAGCTAAAAGCAAACTAAGCAAAGATATTTTTTTTATAAAACGTCAAAGAATAACAGCAAGTTTTTACCCCCGCTCCACCCCATTTACTGCCGTCAGGTGCAGTTACATATAAAAGTTTATTCTTGTGGTGGGAGACGGAGGATCACAGATGTGCCCTACACCATCTGCACTTATTACAGGACAATTACTGACAAACTGTCTTTGTATACTGTCTCTATGTGCCATAAATAATCGTGGCACACACATATTTGCATAATCCATATAACATATGTATATATGTGTGCAGTAACTGTCTAATTGCCAGCTGACTGGCAGCTCTATGAGCAGCTTTGAGACATAAAATACCTATTAACTACTATTTCTGAAAGTAGCAGATGCTTGAGTCAAAGATACTCAGCAGTCATCTGTTTGTATATGGCATAGGGCTGTAACTATTTATAGACATCACATAAAACCAGCAGCAATGACTGTTTAGCTTGGAGTCTTATTTAGCAAAAGGTTACATTAAAGGTCCTATATCTTTACACTTGCATTTATATCTGTATTGCTTATAAAGTATGTGCCTACTGAACTCCTGTTAAGATGTTGGCAAAATAAAGTGCATCGATTTGATTCTTTGCCTTGGGTTTCTAAGGGCCTCTCTTTAACTTTGTCAAACACACTAATTTCATTGTGAGATGTTATACCTGCACATTTATTATTAAAAACCCTTGACTGGCAGAACTACAGGTCATTCCCAAGGTGACTGCAGATCAATATTCAGACTCAAAGCTACCATAGACACACAATAATGCACTTTTCATGGCCAAAAAGATAATAAGATAATAATATAATAAAAAAGTAAGTAATTGACAGGTAATTGTAGGCTAATTTAGCTCAAATAGGTGATTAAAATTTAGAAATGTATTGGCTTATGGAGGTGGCAGTAATGACTATTAACCTGACTATGCTTAGTTACACTATACAATACACTGCTACACAATGCTATACTATACTATACTTTACTATGCTATGCTATATTACACTATGCTATATTATATTACTATAATATTTTATACTGTATTACACTCCGCTATATTTTACTATACCGTCCTCTACTGCACTGCTCTATACTATATTATATTATACCATGGTATTCTACACTATAGTATTGTATCATATACTACAGAGTATACTATGCTATACTATTCTACGCTATACCATGCTATGCTACTCTATATAATGCTGTGCTATACTATACCATACCATGATATTCTATGCTATACTACAATATGCAATGTTATACTACGCTATGCTATCCTACACTATACTATACTGTACCGTACTGTACTATACTATACTATACCATACCATGATATTCTATACCACACTATGCAATGCTACATTAGAGTATACCATGTTATGCTACACTATACTATTCTATGCTGTGCTATACTATACTATACCATGATATGCTATTTTATGTAATGCTCTACTATACTATACGATATTATGCCATGCTATACTACGCCATGCTATACTATACTACACTACACTGTGCCACACTGCACTATATTGTTCTATGCTATACTGTGCTATGCTGTACTGTACTGTACTGTACTGTACTGTACTGTACTATACTGCACTGTAGTAAAACAGCAGTATTTGTAGGCTCAAATACATGTAAAAGTTTGAAATCCAAAAACTTTTGGATCAACCTTAAAATGTTTGCAATCACTTATTTTATGTTTCTGCTAATGCTTCCTACAGAATTTCAGGTGGATGTAATGAAAAGCCAATAATTATACCTGTGCAGTTTTAATTGATTTACAGGTGTGTGAGGACTGCATTCATGTACTGTATGCACTGAGTTTTAATTTCAAACATCACACACTAGGGGCACTGTCATTTATTGTGAAGGAAACTGAGATCCTGTATACATAGATGTCCTCATCTGCTCTGTTGATGAGCTGCTAGATATTTTTAATTTTACATAATTTGTAGTGTTTTAAGTTACTGAAGCGGGTTTGCCCATTGTGGGCTTCTCTGTGTCGGATTTGTACAATATGTTTTCTATATGTCTATGTGATGTTTCTCCAGGTACTCCAATTTCCCCTTAGAGGCCAAAGACACGGAGGGTTCATTGATCACCTTTACCCTAAAGTGAGTGAATGTGAGGATGAATGGTCGTCCAACTATATGTTAGTTCTGCAGTAAAATTTGACTTTTCAAGGGTGTCACCAATGGATGACACTCATTAATCTGCAGTTTTCAGACATACTGTATTAAGTTGTAATTTCCTGGTTGACATTTGGAATCAGTTTTGGGCCAGAAGCCAAGAAGTGATCATGTTTGAAAAAATGGCCCATAGCTGTCAAATGCTGAATGTTATCTAACCAAAAAACGTAAGCAAATGTTGTCTAACAAAGTAATTTCAATGTTGTTAAGAAAAAAAAAATTAGATAAACAACCAAATAATTTATTAGAGTGTCCAAATAAAAAGCGTCTGATACCATGACTGATGGCAAAAATGTAGACACATAGTATTTTTAGGGAAAAGTCCAATGTATGTAACTACAAAAGGAGACTACAGCCACTGGGATGGATGGATGGTCATTAATCTTCGCAAGG
>JAQQAE010023103.1:0-10112 GCA_029823295.1 Pseudamia nigra
ATTTGGATAGTTATTTAGAGATTTAGGGGGTATTTAGCGTGTATTTAAGGGTATTAAATACCCGTAAATAATAAATACTTAATATCTAACGGTATTAAAGGGTTAGTTTCGGGTTACGCAGAAATTCGGGTTACATCGCAACCGTAGGAACGGAACTCGTTCGTAACCCGAGAACTGCTTGTAGTTCAACTTACAACTGCTCGCTGGTTTACTGAAGTAGCATTACAAAGCGGGATGATTGTTGCCAATATTCGGCAACAATCACCCCCCCCTCCTGTTACCTCCTTATTTAGAGAAAAAAAAAACTGGTGCAGATGCTTTATTTTGTTTGGTCTACTTTTTGCGACAGAAATGGACATCACACTAAGTATGGATTTTTGCAGGTTAAAGGATTTACTTCTGATATCTATGTGTTTATCACAGACTGTATATACTGTACGTAAAAGCTGGACAAACTCAATATAACATCACCCATAGGTTTCTAAAGAGCCGTTTGGAAGCTCAAACGAGGAGCCACTGGGGGGCGCTGCTTTGCCACTTCTGCTTATTGCTCTGAGCCAAAATTGTGTGCAGTATGAGTAGAGCTGAGTGCTAAAGACCTGTGGCTCAGACACACTTGTCAATCAACTGGCTATGCCCTTAATTTTGTGCAAATGTAGGCGTTTGGATTGTCTCAGTGGTTAAGTCAAAAATTCACTACTTGGCACAGTGTTCATAAAGGTGGAAAAAACTGCAGAGACAAAAATTGTTGCTTGTATCAGGTTGTAAACATGTTTATTTCTATAAATTTGGACATTTTAACATTTTGGAGCCAGCCCCAGTGGACACAGATGGTACTGCAATTCATAACACTTATGCAATAACGTAACTCCCAGCTCAGCCAGAGAGGTTGGTGTCCGTACTGCTATTCAGCTATTATATACTACAAAACCAACAAAGCTGAAGGCAGCAGTTTGAACGTACTTCCCCCATGCTTCGTTTTTGTGCACCTGTTTGGTCATTATAAACTTGATAATAATATAAAACAAGACAACAACCCCATGGTGGCACAAGATTTTTGCATGGTATAGTACTCATATATAATTCAATAGTGCTCATTTAACTGCAGCTGTCTCTGGGAGAGCCTACGTGTTAATATGTGCACTTTTCTTTTGATGTGGTACTTAATTGATAAACATACTGTATGGTACTTTGGATTACGTACTGTGTATTTGTGAAGGGCATATAAATACAAATAAATGCATTTTATAATTTTAGATGTTTTTCAACGTTACCTTGTTAAGTTCACTAAAACTTTTAAATGTGAGATATTTGCATGAATATACATGAGGCTGGAAAAAATTCAATCATCCCAAGATTGATATGGCCCTGTTGTATGAAGCACAGCTGAGTGTGTGTGCCACCGAATTCTTTATAATGTGGCAATCAGGCACCAATTAGTTTGACCTAGTTTTATATCAGAGAAGCAAGAGTAGCTGCATTTTTACTGTTACTCGATTTTACTTTCATTTTTCAAATAAAAGTAATACATTCTACTACACAGACTTTGAAGGCTGGGTCTGAATTGCACCCTTTTCACTGCAGATTCATGTTTTTTCAGTTTTCTGGCTTTATTTCCCATGTTTTTCCAATAATAGCTTTGTTACACTCAATTCTCAAACAAAGGCCCACTTTGTCACACCTCTGATTTCAGCAGTGTTGAGAATAGCTGGGCTTTTACTTGACCAAGAGTCTTTGATATCGACAGAACATGCACTTCATAAACATTAAGCCAAGGCTCTTGATAACTTACAACGGAAATATATATTTGAACATGTACTTCAGTGTGAAGTCCTTGTAATCAAGCAAAAAGCGGTAAATTTATGGCAATGATATACCATAAAATCAAGGTTCACACTGAGAATGTAGTTGAGTAGATATTTCAATACTATAAAAAATATTCTGTCAGACAACTATACTCAACTATACTATACAACTATATATATATATACATACCTACACACACACACACTATTTTTCACTTGCATTTGTGATAAAAATTGTAATTCTACTTCAGTTAAACACCTCAGTAAGTGTAAGTATTTGAACTCACACACAGCGATTGTTCAACTGAGAGCTAACCTCCACAGGAATGGGGCATAACGGGCCCCTGCCCACTCCACTATGACCCACCATCACTTCATGACAAAAGCTGATGATGAGGAGGCACCTGCATGTCTTCAGAGGCAGGCGATGCCCTTCCCTGACCTCGCACATTTTCAGAAAGATTTCCTGATGTTTGAAAGTGAAAAGAATTCACCAGCATATATTTTTACATTTGGCTGGTCCTGGAAGTTTCACAATCAATACCTGGGTGTCCTTCCAAAAGTATTACATTTTTAAAGGGAATTTTTAGAAATTCAATAAAAAGAAAATGCGCATATGTGCCTATTTCCATCAACTACCTTGTGCTAATCTTGGGAGGTGCCTAACCACGCAAACAAATAGGGGGCACTAGATTTTAAGCCCATTTCTGGTGAACAGACATGATGTCATTAAAACAAAGCATGGGTCTGAACTGCAACTGCTACTGTTACTATGAACTTGCAGAAAATGGACAACAATGTCCTCCAGCGGTGTCTCTGCAGCTTGTTATTGTCCCATTGCTGTGTGTTTACATGGATGTGTGCAAGGCTGCTCAGAGGAGGATCATGTTGTCGCCCGAGCTTATCTATTAGCTTAGCTTAGCTATTGCTGGTGCAAAAGGCTGACGTTATTTCCGCATACTTCACATTTGCTATTTGCACTGTGCTTCCATCATTTTTATGATAAAGCAGACTATTCCACCTCCTTCAGGTGACAAAGGTTTGATTCAAATTTTTAAACTTTTTGGAAATTTGCAGTGTTTCCATTGAGAAATTAAATGCACACTTTAAAAATGTGTATTTAATTGAGGTGATGGAAATGCACCTCATGACAATCAGGTAATCAGTTTTCATTGTCTGGAGAATCAATAACCTGTTTGTACACAATATTTTGAGTTATAATAATTCCATGTTATGAAATTACTCAAGAGCATTTCAACAAATATTTTTTACTCTTCTACTTTGACTACACATATTTCATCTATGGTGATCATAGACTAAAAGTATTACAGTTCTAGTAATACTTTTACTTGCGTACCTTACCCACCTACCACTGGTAACAACACACATGGAATATTTGAAACAAATAAAACATTCATAATTTAATTAAATGCACCAATCACACAGTCACAATCACTGAGCTCTTATTCTTATCCTGATATCCTGAAGAATAAGAATATCATTATATTCTAAAAAGAGAGAAACATGATTTTTTTTTTCAGTACCATAAACCTAACAGCAGATTTCTTGCCTATATTTTAAGCCATTGCTACATTAAATATGTACTCTAGATTTTATTGGTAGTGTTAATAGTTAAATGTATTTGAACTTCAAAATCAAGATGTGTGGATGAGTACTCTATTATTTATATGACTGTCCTTGCAGTAAGGTCCAGTAATATTCTGTTCTACACTGTGATGTGGATTTCAGCACCTGGGGTGAAAGAAACGGATTTAAAATGTTGCTCAAACATTACTTACATCAGAATATGTTGAATATTTGGAGTGATATTTATGTAAAAATGACTGCGATGGTTGTACAGTATGTAGCATTTTTAGTATTGTCTGCACAAATACAAAGGTAGAACAAAAAAGCAAGTCTAATTATTTCTAATTCAGAAAGCGACAGGGTAAGTCTTTTTCCTCCTTCCTGCTCCGTTTTCATTCATATGTAAACCGACTGGATTACAGCACATTTTTTGTAAACTAGTTTCTGAGGAGTGTACACTGACATTAGCTAAATTAAATAAATATGAAATTGTTTCTATTGAACCTTTGCAAACTAGTGTCTCAATTATACAGCTTTCTCCCAATCACTTCTAATACAAAATGCACTTGCTTCCTGTCTTTCTCTATCGCTGTCTGAAGAGAACGACCCTGACATCTTCCAGAAACAAAAATCACAAGTTGACAAGTGGTCTTTGAACACAAAACGATTTAAGTTATGCTTATGACCTTTAATGGGAGTGATGAATGGAGAACGACTATAGGATATGATTAACACATTGATGAGGATAATAAGCAAGATTTTCATGTATATATACACACACACGGTATATGAAAATCTTACCATTGAACATAATATGTGTCTTTACTTCTGATCACTGCTAAGCTGCTACTGGCAAAGATTCCTGTATTTGCCATTTAAAGTAGTGGATGACACTGTATAATACTGTAGATTTGAATGTACTTTCTGTGGAGGTGACTACAAATAACAAGGATTTGTAGACATATATTTTGGCAAATTCCAAAAAATGTAAAATGCACATGGAGGAAAATGTACATTGGTTGTTGAGATTGGACCTTGTCTTGTAACATTCGTAAGGTAACTTTTTTTCATTTAGCCCTTTTCACCCTAAAGTAGGAGTAAAAGATTCTAACAAGGGAGACCAGAGGCTGTTCCACTACTTTGTGAAAACAGTTGGTTTCATAACAAGCAGGAGACCTTTGTGGTGATCTTTATCATAGACTAACAGAATGCGACTAGACCTCATAACAGCTAAAATGAGCAAAATAATGTTTTGTCTGAAATAACATACATCGCTACAATCTGTTACAGTATGTATCTGAACACAAAGGCAGTTTTATGTCTCTGTTTGCCTTTACAGTATATTGTTGCAGCCAAAATTAAAAGTAACTAAGGGAAGGGGTTCCAAAATCGGATACAAATATGAAACTGGTATCAACATGTCTGGTACATACCGGAACAAATCACTGTACAGATATGAAGAAAACAATAACACGGTTCATGAAAATGATCAAAATAATCAATACAAATCAAAACCAATCATTTCAAACAAATGAACAAACTCTGTGTGGAGTTTGCATGTTGTCTGCGTGGGTTCTCTCCGGGTACTCCAGCTTCCTCCCACAACCAAAAACATGTACTAGGTTAATTGTCTAAAATTGTCCATAGTTGTGAATGCAAATGATTCTGTCTGTATAGTCATGAGGTCTCAGCCTCGAATTGTGAAGCACCTAGAGATAATCAGTGATTATGATTGGCGCTATACAAATAGAATTAAATTAAAAAAAAATAGTCAGACTTCTTTTCGTTCACTTTTATTCTGCAGCACCCAGTAAAAAACTTTCTACAAAAATGTGCATGTTCTTTATCAGTTCTTACACCAAACCAAACTTAAGCCAAGCCGCTGGTACAGCATAAATGTGATAATTATAGAGAATCTAAGAGTTCTGGGAGGGATGTGCTGTCACGATGTGATGGATATACAAACACAGTAAAGTAGTCTTTAATCTGTTTTTCATAGCACTGGAAATCAGGTTTGAACTCCTTTGCATCACCTCGGCACTAACAAATATCAGAATTTATGTGGCGTCATTTGTCTAAAAGCAGCAACTGGTTCAATGTCAAAGTGAAGAGAAACTAAATCCTGTTTGGTTTGTTTCGGATGAAAGCGCTGGGAAATTGGAACATCTGGCTTCTTGAAAAATATGTTTCTATTGAGGCTCTAAATAAACTTGACTTAAACTAATTGGATGATAATTATGGACAGTCTGCCTGAGGTGAGCCGCTTTCAAAATACATGACTTACATGTATTCGTGAGCAGAATATGCAGATGTGTGATATATTGTTGCACACACGGTTCTCCCTCGAACAGTGCCGGAGCGTCTTGACCAATCATCCGGCTTCCTCGGCTCACTCTAATTTGCATGCACATACTCAAGCAATTAAGATGAGAACATTCATTTCTATGGCCCTATACCCCGTATGAGACATGTTCACATAAGTTGGTAATTTTCTTCTTCAGGTGGAATGTGGGGAAGGGCATGAAATAGAGGACAGTGGGTGGGGAGATGGGAGTATGACTTAATTTGAATATCACAGCCTGTCTTGGGTTAAGGATTAATATCTTGTCCTTGCCTCCAGTACTGTTAAAGTTGGGAGTATAATTTAGTATTATATTTTAGTACTTTCTGCATATACAGTGAAAACATGGACATTTATGATTTTTTTTAGATGTCAGGTTCTTTTTTTGTGGGTTGGACTTGCGTGTGGTACAAGTACAAGTGTATTATATACAGTGTTAATGACCTTGCGGCTCCTTTCAATGAGCACATATCACCAAATACTCTTGACTGATTCATATACAATAAAGCAACAATAAAACTACTGTTGGTAACAATTTTTTTGTCATAGCTCAGGGCCAGCGATGGAGGAGCATTGGTCTGTGACTGGAGACCATGCAGTCTAACGTTTATTTATCAGACTAGTTCAAAGTTTGTGACTCGGACATGTTGCCCTGATATGTATGTGTTTGTTGCACTTGTTTTACTTTTCATGTAAAGCGTGAAAGGCTGTTGTTTCATAACAGCAAGGCAAGCATCGGGATACAATAGTGACGTAATGACCGTCGGTCTTAAATATGTTTGTGATGACAGCAGTTGCTCAAGTGATCATAGATGTACCTAAATCAGTGTTGCCAACTCCTCAGCAAGGGAAGTCGCTATTGGCTGTCCTAAAAGTTGCTAGATAATTTTATAGAAGTCAGCCTTACAATACAGGCAGCACATGCCTATGTATAATCTCCAATAAACAAAGACAGTTTTACATTTACATCGACCCAGTGGCGGCTTCGCACATACCCGATTGATTTGCAGTGTGAACTGAGAGGGGTGAACAACTCCTGCTCTGACTGCACCGAGAGGAACTGCAACGTGAAGACCTGATTTGGGATGGGGGAGGGGTCTACGGCAGCACCCGCCACTTGTCTTGAAGAGTAAGTATGACAGCAGAAAAAGAATGATACATGCTTTCATGTCAGTCTCCAAAAGTCTCCAGTGACACCAGAAAAAGTTGGTAGATATGTCACTAGTCACAGGGGTCTGCGAAAAATCTGCTAAATAAAGCGACAGTCTCTAAGTTGTCAACACAGCACTGAATGGGGCACACACACACCCACACACACACACACACACACACTGAAGAAGCAACTCCTGTCAGTGAGGAGGAGGAGCTTAGGAATAGGAATAAAGTCCTTGATTTCCCTCTAGTTGCCAACTACAGCTTCAATGTCATTTCTGGAGTGAGTGTGGGTTCCAGTAAGTGACAACAGGATTGAAGAACCAGAAACAAACAAACAAACAAAAAAGGATGCAACAATTAGCCAATAAAGATACCTTGTATGTAGACCTGTCACGATATTCAATTAATTGACTTATCGAATGATCAACAGTAGTGTCTCCTATCCCAAAAGTTGATATGGAGATCTGTAAGTCATCAATAAACATGGCAAGTTTCAAATAAATTGGTTCAGCTATGTTTTATGCTATTGCATTGACACAGGTATGTGGATACAGAGAATGACACAAACTTGGGCACAGATAAAAGATTTTGAAACCAATATTTCTTTTTCAGCTGATGATTATTTTCATTCTTTATAAATCTGTTGATTATATTTTTGATTAATCTGTTTTTTTTTTACATCAAAAAGTGGTAACCAAAGCCCAAGGTGGCATCCTCAAATGTCTTATTTTGTCCTCAACACAAAAATTAAACCAATATTGATCAGTAAATTACCAGTCAATAATTTAACAGTCAGTAAGTATCCCATAACTTGATCCATTATTGCAGCTCTAACAGGTATCAACTAAGCTACATTTGTGCATATTGAATCTTTAATAAAATATCTGTAGCAAGAATGATACACACTGCGCTGCAGCATACATTAAATTAAAAGTTATTTTAAAAAGTGTCAGCAACTTAAACAAAGCAATAGCAAAGAGATAAATGTCTCAACAGCAGAAGACCAACTCATATTGAGATTTCTGCACAGGCAGCTACTGTGGGATGAAGCAGAATACAACACTGCACTGGAGGCAATGTGTCTGTAATTAATTTACAAGCAGTCTCTGATGTGAAGATACCAAAAAGCATTACAAAGCCAGTGTTATCGAGCACAGCTTTTTTTGAATTCTGCTTGCAATTCACTCACTGTCTCTTGTCAAACTAACCATAGTTATCTTTTTCTGGAGGGCACTGATTGTGAGATTACAAAGCACAACACATAAATCAGCTGAATAAATAATAAACACCCTCCTTAGCAGGTATGCAGATAGGGCATCAGCTAATTTAAGTACAAAATCTAGACATGTAGTTTCTTTAAATGGGTGTTCTGTGGTTGAATTTCCTTTCCTGTGCTGCTAGCAGACCTGTCATCAGCTTCAGATTGATGAACAGCAGACCTGCTGCCTTGGGGCTCTATACTTGGTTGGATGTACCCATGGATTGCTACAGCCAACTGAGCAAAGGCTGCTGAAATGAGCCTTGTTTTCTACCCAGCCGGCCTCCACTGTTGATGTCAGCACTTCAGTGTGCTGCTGTACAGTTATTACTGTGGACAGGCAAGACAGAGTGGAGGCCTTCTCTTCTGCTGTCCTTGAACGTTCTCCTTCACTGTGGACATCTGTGAGGTGCTAAACCTGACAAGTCATTACAAGCACTGTTTTTAACAAGGACAAAGTCACATGAAAGAGATTGGTGAACAGCTTATTTGCAAGGGAGTGTAAGTGTTTAGAATCAAGTGGCTGGTGAATTAAATAATGAGAGAGATGAGAAAAAAATGAACAAAATACTCAAGAAAACTATTAAAAATATACAGAATACTCGAGCAAATCAACAAAAATGAAGAAAATAATCAACACAATGTGCATAAAAGAACACAATTATGAAGACAATAAATATAAATTAGCAACATACAGAAAAAAAAACAAAAATGAAGAAAACAATCAAGTACAAAGTAATTCAGAAACTAAACAAAATGGACAAACTAACCAAAAAAAAAAAAGCAAAAAATACAGTAAATGACCAAGAAGCAATTAATCAAGAAAGTAAACCGATATCTGGAACTCCATGATAATACGTGGAAGCACATTTAAAAAACTCTGACCAGCTAAAGCTCTTTCACAAAATGGTGTCTAAAATAAAACACTGCAAATACTGAACAATTACAAATGTCCAGC
Organism: Pseudamia nigra; assembly: GCA_029823295.1. NCBI lineage: Eukaryota > Metazoa > Chordata > Actinopteri > Kurtiformes > Apogonidae > Pseudamia > Pseudamia nigra. The sequence goes on from JAQQAE010023103.1 coordinate 9,105, forward strand.
ACTGTAAGCCTAGCCAGCAAACTGTCAGAAAATACTAATCCCTAAGCAGGCTTTCTAAGGGGTAAAATACAGTCCCTGGAACTATATTTAGTCCCTGATCACTGCAGCTGACGTCCTCTAAAGGTTCCTAGTTCTGCAGCAGAAACAGTGGTACAATTAAAAGCATATTTTGGTGTGCTTTAAAAGGTTCTTTCGGGTATCTGCAGCCTATCTTGACCTAAAGCTTGTATGTTTGTCATTCTAAAAGCCTGCTGTAGAGAACAGGTCATGCAAATACAGTTTACTATTTGTGGATGAGCTTAGGTTGAGCAGTATTAGACAGGTTACATCAACTGCTTGTTTTACACTTGACCTTCTATGTTTGGTTCACAATGTGCTTGACTGCAGGTTGACTTGTAAAGGTGTACAATATAACATTCCCAACTACTAGTCTTAACTGAATTTTTATTATAATATTGGTGTATGATAGATTTCTAATATTGTGCTGTTATTAGCGCCTAGAGATAATCGGCGATTATGATTGGCGCTATACAAATAAAGATTGATTGAGATTGATTGATTACATTTACACCACTAAAAAAACCCAGAAACAGTCACACACTATAATTTTGTTGGACCCCCTTTAGCTTTCATCTCATGGATTCACCCAAGGTGCCATTTCAATAAGCTCATGCAAAGTCACTGCATTTATTACAGATCACTGTTGCATTCATGTTCTGCTCAAATCTGTAATTGATGGGAGGGTCAGAGAAGACCTCAGAGATTCTCACTGGAAAAACCTACTCATACTTTCGTTGATTACATAATCACTGCAGTGGATTCTCACTTCAGTGACTGGTAATTACAAGTAGTGTTGGCCTTGGGGCAAGCCACCAAACCTAGGCTTTAGATACAGACAGAGATTTGATTGACATGTCGCTATGGTAAGTAGCTTAATCCTCGTGAGGGTCGGGGGGGGGGGGGTGCTGGAGCCTATCCCAGCTGACTTGAGCGAAGGCAGGGTACACC
>JAQQAE010023104.1:0-10112 GCA_029823295.1 Pseudamia nigra
TATGGACCTTTTTCATCAAAACAGCACTACCGGTATAAAGTCAGGTGACCACGCGAGCAAAACGAAAGAAAAATCAAGACACAGCATGAGACAAAAAAATCGATGTTTAACATAAAATGAAAAGTCAGGAATAGAAAAAAGCAGTAAAGTACAAGTACAACACGAGCAGGAAGAGAATATAGCCAGCTATCTCTCATTTTTGTTTGAGAAAACTGTAGAAAAACTAAAAAAAAAAAACCCAAACATTACACTCACTGCACACACACGGATTCACTCGACACAAACCGAAATATACTTCAACGTACCTCACTTTTCTAAAATCTCACTGCTTTAATTGTGATGGTTCATCTAATTAAAGGGTAAAATATCAATTCTGGAAAATGAGTTTGTTCTTCACTTGCTTCATTTTGAGTCATTTTTATCATTTTCTGCTCATTTTTGTTTTTGTTTGTTTTTTTGTCAATTTCCATTACTGTTTTGTTCATTTTCTTGAGTGTTTTTTTTTTGGGAGGTGTTACTTTAGGGGGTCATAATTCTTCATTTTGTTGATTAGTTTGTTCATTTTATTCATTGTCTTGATTATTTTCTGCATTTTTACTGATTTTCTTGATTGATATCTTTATTTTTTCATTTTCTGGATTAATTACTTCATCTTTTCTCATTTTCTGGATTAATTACTTCATTTTAGAGATGGTTTTCTTAAAAAAAATTGTTGATTATTTATTCATTTTATTGTTTATTCTCAATCTTGTTTGCAAATATTTTATTTTTGTTACATTTCCTCACAATATTTTGTTCATTATAGTGATGATGCTGTTAATTTTTTCTGATTATTGTCCATGCTATTAATTTTCTTTATTATTTTCTTCTTCTTTTATCAATTTGATTTTTGGATTACTTTGCTGATTTTAATGATGATGTTGTTCATTTTATTCCTTGTCTTGTTTATTTTCTTTATCTTTGTTCTTTTTTGATTAATTTGTTCATTTTCTTGATGAGTTTACACATGTTAATAATGATTTTAATCTGTTTCACTGATTATTTTGTTCATATTTTTCCTTGTGTTATTTGTTTTCTTCTTCTTTGTTCATCTTTAAAAAAATGACTGTTAATTTTAAAGATGACCTTGTTCAGATTTGGTAATTTCTTTGTTAATTTCCTTGGTTATTCTCTTCATTTTCATTTATTATTCTGTTCATTTTAATGACTTCAAATCAAAATGAGTTAGTCTTTTTATTATCTTCAAATTTTTGCATCTTCACCATACCTATAGGCTTCATCTTAATCATTTTTACCTTCAAAAATCTACAACATGTGGGTTCATTCACAACCAAAAATAAGCATTATGGCAGTTTATAATGAATGTTTGCAAACAGAACCATTTTGAGCCCCTTTTTCCCTTTATTTTTCATAGTTATGTTGCAGCATTTTTCAAAAAGAGGAGATTTTAAATTATTGTGACGAGCAAAACCTACTGGAATATTACGATGCACTCGCCAGGCTGCAGGGTTTTGACAAAAGGCCACATCTGGACGTGATTATCAGCCAATAATTTTGATTCTGCTCATCGTCGCGCTGTGTAATGAGTGATTTCTCAACACCTGGAAGCCCAGCTGAGGACAATTAACTACAATCAATGAAAGCAACCATTAGAAAGCATGTCCAGAGGCAACATGATGGCAAAATGAAAGAAAAAACTGCAAAAAAAGCAACTTAAACAGCTGCCTTTTGTCACCCTATTAGTCTGTCCTTTAGTAGTTCCCAAATGTTTTCAGCTCAAGACACAGAAAGGGAACCAAATGTACAAAAAGTCTCTATAAACTGAAATAATGTCTACATTTTTACTGAAAATAAATTTAAATGAACCTAAATGTCACAGCATTTTATGTATTTTGTTGTTTGTATGTAAATATCAGGAGATGTTTAAGAGGGAATGTTGAACCTGCGTTGTTTATGTTGATTTAGCAAAAATGAAAGAAATGATCAAAATAAACAAAATAAATGATGGAATAAGAAAAATAAATCCGAAAATGAGCTAAAAAATGGACAAAAATGAACAAAACGAGCAACAACGTGAGCAAAAATGAGCAAACTAATCAAGGAAATGGTCAAAAATGAAAATAATTGACAATCAAATGAGTACAACTGAAGAAAGTAATCAAGGATGCGGACAGAAATGAACAAAACAGAACAAAAAAAAACAACCAAATGAGGAAAAATGAACAAAGTAAGCAAGAAAATGACTCAAAATGAAAATGAAAATTAATAAAATGGAGAAAAAAAGATGAAAATAAACAACATGAATAAAATAAATGACCGAATTGATAAAAATCCTCAAAAAAAAGAAGGATAAAACATGAATAAAATATCATGAACTAAAAAAACGGCCTATTGAGCAAAAAATGAACAGAATCATCAAGAAAATAAACAAAAATTGACAAAGTAATAAGAAATCCAACAAAAATTAACAAAATAATCAAGAAAATAAATAAAAATTAAGAAATAATTAAGAAAATATGCAAACATTAACATCACAAACAGGCAAATCAACAAAAATTGACAGAATCGTGAAGAAAATTAGCAAAATAATCAGAAATGAACAAAATAATGAGCAAAATTTGCAAAAATGAGCAAAATTACAAATTAAATGACCAACAATCCAGTCAAACTAATTTTAAAAATGAGTAGAAATGAACAAATAAATAAAAATGAAACAAAAATGAACAAAAAATGATCAAGAAGGTGAATAAAATCTAATAAAGCAATACAAAAAAGGACAAGAAATGAGAATAATAATCAAGAAAATGAGCTGAAATCATCAAAAATAATAATCAAAATGTAGAAAAATGAGCAAAATAATAAATAAAATGAACAAAAATTCAGTACAGTAATTTTAATAAAGAGCATAAATGAACAAACAAATCCATTGAAATAAGAAAAAGTAACAAAAAATGATCAGGAAGGTGAGTAATACTGAGTAAAGCAATGAAATGAAGAAATTAAATGGACAGCAATCCAGTAAAATAATTTACAAAATGAGCGGAAATGAACAAACAAATCAAGAAAATGAAGAAAAATAGATAAATAATTATCAAAAGGTGAGTAAGACTTAATAAAACAAAAAAATAAAAATGAGAAAAATAATCAAGAAAATGAACAAAAATGGACAAAATAATGAGTAAAATTTGCAAAACAAGCAAAATTATAAAGGAACTGATGCTAAGAAATGAAATGGATAGCAATCCAGTAAAATAATTTACAAAATGAGCAGAAATGAACAAACAAATCAACACAATGAAGGAAAACAGATAAATAATTATCAAAAGGGTGAGTAAAACTTAATGAAGCAATAAGATAAAATAAAAAATAAGAAAAACAATGAAGAAAGTGAACCAAAATGGACAAAATAATTTAAAAAAAATCAACAAAAATCGGCAGAAATATTCAAGAAAACAAATCAAGACAGTGAAAAAAAAAAAGATAAACAATTATCAAAAAGGTGAGTAAAACTTAATAAAGCAATAAAATAAAATAAAAAAATAAGAAAACAATCAAGAAAATGAACCAAAATGGACAAAATAATCAAGAAAACTCAAGAAAATCAGCAAAAATATTCCAGAAAACAAACAAATCAAGACAATGAAGAAAAATGTATAAATAATTGTCAAAAAGGTGAGTAAATTTAATAAAGCACTACAAAAATGAACATAATAATCAAGAAAATCAACAAAAATGGACAAGAACTGAGCATAATAATGAAGAAAATGAGTAAAAAGTGAACAAGACTCAATAAAAAGGGTGACTCAGCTAAAAAAGTTCCACGTCTTACTGTCCAGACCCTACCTGGGACAGACGGATGTGCTGAATATATGGAAATGGTCAACAATGTGGCAGGTAAGTGTTCACCATGTCGATATGAGTATAGTGAGTGTATTGGATAAAGCAGCAGCACCTTCCAGATTACATTTACAGACGGAGAGTCAAATGTAACCTCATACGAGCCTCTTGTTTAGCACTGCAGTTTGCGGATGCTGCGGGAAATCCTCTTGAACTCCCGCTGGCCCTTCTGCCAGCGTTTCAGCGAGGTAATGACCAGGTGGCCATCCTCCATCTTCTGGCCCATGACCAGGTACGCGGCGTTGATGTCGTTCATCTCCTCACAGATACACTGCAGGCCGTCCTTCAGCCACAGCACTGTCTTCCTCAGGTCGCGCTCCGTCACGCCATTCATCTTGTAAATGGTTTTGCTCTTGGTCTCGGGGATGATCTTAGTGTCGCCGTTGATGTAGGAGATCTCTTTGACTTTGATCTTCAGAGCTGTTGGTTCAGGCAGAGGAAGGGGGGGGGGGGGTGAGAGGATTTTAACACATGAAAAGGATGTTGCCCCAGTGACCAACAACGGTATTACTACAACGGTATTACTACAACGGCATTACTTCCACATTGGCCTCAACGTAGAAAACGGCACAGTGCCACCAGAAATTGTGGGTGTGCTCTAGCACAGTACAGCTCATGTGGCAGAAGAATAGAAGAAAAAGAACGGAATACAACATAAACACTAAAAGATTAACAGAAATGGCCCAACTTTTTGAGGAAAGTCTGTGCCATAGACTGTATATAATAGCATCATCTCAAAGCCAGAAACAGGATGCAACCATATTTGGACAAACGGCGGCGGTGCCAGCAGAGCGTAGGGAAAGCTAACTAACTGCTAGCCTACATATACGCTAAAAATTCACCAAGCAGTGTTAAACAAAGTCATATGACATGTTGTTGGTGTAAACACTTACCCACAACTGCAGCCCAGTGAATCTCAGGTAAAACTATGAACATATTGAATGAATAGATGTGAAGGTCTGACTTGGTCCGACCCCACCAGAAGACTAGTTACCATAGCAACATGTAAACAAACCCCAGCATGGCAATCACTTGTCAGATTATTTGCCGTAATGTCTTAATAATGGCGCAAAAAGTTAAAGATGGACCAGATCACTTATTAGAGGGAACAAAGACAAAATGACTCATGCCAAAATGTTTTTCACTTAGTATTTTCAGAGAGAATTCAATGTAACTCAACACTACAGTCTGAACTCCACACTGCCCTCTAGTGGATGTATTGTGTACATCTATGCCAACGTAACGTACACATTGGAGTATAAATGCCTGTGACGTTTGACAATGTTTGATACACAACACACTTCCATAGAGTATAAATAGGCCTTTACTGTGATGTCGCCCAATGTGGTCATTATCACTATCAATATGCCGTTTTGGAGCCAAGAAACTACAGTCAGGCTGAAAAACCATGTTCTAGCAAACAAATAGAAGCTGTGAAAGTTTGCCTTAGTTCAACTTTGCATGAAGATCTGTCAATCAAAGCCTAGTAAGGCAGTGTTTTGTCAGTCTACTTGCTGTAATAGCTTAATAATGGACCCCGAATTTAAAGACCACTTATTAGAGAGTCCAGATAAAACGGTTCAAACCATAATGACTCACGACAAAAGTGTATTCTCTTTAAAATTATGAAGAGGAGTCTGGTGTAAACGGAGCACCAGTGGCTGCTCTTAACACAAAACACACACACAGAAGCTCAATAAGGACTGTGTCATAATGTTACATCAGATTTGTTTTTTTAAGTTGTGTGTTGCCGCATTGGCCTCATTGTGGGGCGACACGGTGGTGCAGTGGGCAACACTCGTGCCTCACAGCTAGAAGGTCCTGGGTTCAATCCCAACACCGGGTGGTGTGGGCCTTCCTGTGTGGAGTTTGCATGTTCTCCCCATGTGAATGGTTGTCCGTCTCTACGTGTCAGCCCTGCAATGAACTGGCAACTGCCTTCACTCAAGTCAGCTGGGACAGGCTCCAGCACCCCCCCAACCCTCACAAGGATTAAGGGGTAGAAAATGGATGGATGGCCTGGTTGTCACTCAACATGGATTTATAAGGAAGTGAACATTTGTGACCAGCTGTCCTAAACTATATTTAAATTAGAAAAAGTGTTTTTAGAAGAAGTGTTGCTTCTTTCAGCCTGATTTATCTGTTTCAGTCACGTTTCAGACTCCAGGGCGTCAGTGGAAGTGCATGAACGTTTTTGAGCAGATGTCTGCTTTGTCCAGGGGTATAAATCCTCACCCTGCTCTGCGACCCATGGTGCCATCATAAATGTTGTTCTGTGCTGGATTTGCTTTAAGCGATGAACTATTCATAAGTGAGTTTGTACTTTTAATTCTAGAATTTAACGTTGGTTTGGCTAGAAAAACCTTATTTGCTTCTTTTCCCCTCCATGCATTAAAAACAAATTATTTGAGTCAGAACAGCATTGTTGGAGAATATGTGGACACATAATAGCCCACCACTCCCACATCTTCTGGACTTGAGATATTGGCACACAGTTGTTTATGCGTTGGAACTATTCTGAACTACAAATTAAAAAACAGGTCCTCAAACAATATACCCGGGACTGACACCTGTGGAAATTAATAAAAAAAGACAATAGCTACCTTTTTAAAGTTTTAATTTTGACAGTGGCCATCACAAGGAAGTGGCTAAAGAATGTCCCCCCCGACACTAACCCAGCGGATCAACTTTATTGAAGAAATAAATATAACGAACGGAAAAATTGACTTATCATCTGAGGATTAAGGATGGATCCTGACTTTATGTAAAGATATTATCTTATCTGTTCCTGATGGAGCACATGAAATATCCAAAAGAGAAAATATCCAGTGAGCAACAGTTCTCTGGATGAAATTACTTGTTGATGCCAGAGGTCAGAGGTCAAAAAAGAATGGTCAGACTGGTTGGAGCTGATGGAAACTCAACAGCAACACAAATAACCACTGGTTACGACTAAGTGATGCAGAAGAGCATCTATGGACGTACATGTCAAACCTTGAAGCAGCAGAACATCACACATGGTGACACTCCTGTCAGTCTAGAACAGGAAACTAAGGCTACAACTCACACGGACTCAGTAAAATGTAGCTTTGTCGCGTCAGTCCAGATTTCTTTTCTTGATTTATGTGTGTTGTTTAACCCCCACGGCCTACATGGGTGTTGCTGTTGGCCATGTCCATCCTGAGGAGCGAGGAGGTCCAACCCAGTACTGGCAAGGTGTACCTAATAAAGTAGCCCGCAAGTATCTACTACACGTCATAATGCAAAATGGCCCCAGAAGAAACGAGGAGATTTTACTGCATGTGAAAAAAACAACACCACCCTGCAGAATAAACCTCATCTGAGAAACATATTTGCAGCCAGACTCGATGCGAAAGTGAAAATAAGCGATTTGTTTCGGTCACCAGAGTCCGCACACCACAGGCCTGACGGCGTGATTACCCCAGCTTGGCAGGAAGTCCTCTGGAGCTTGACGTCATGACCTCTTTGACCCCCAGAGCTTTACTTTAAAAAAGCCCCCGTCTAGTGAAAGAAGAGCGCAGACTTACCAAAGTCGTTCTTACACAGGTTGTCCACGATCTCGTTGTCGTTTTCGTCGGTTTCCTTGCAAGCATCGCACACTCTTGGAACTAAATAAATGAAATATGTAACACATGATGTCATAATGCAGCACAAACTGTTAAATACCTACAAAGTGTGTGAACATGCACAGACGGTAGAGTTTTGTAGTGTTTAGGAGTTAAGGATGAAATTCATGGTTCAGTTTGTACATTTAGACGAACAGCAAAACCCTGCCTTTCATTAGTAATAATGATGATTTTTTTTTGGTTAAATTTCCATTTCAGTCTGTATCATTGGTGGATGATTTGATTTGTTCATTTTTCTCAGTTATTTATTTTTTTGGCCATGTTATTTGTTTTTCTCTTCATATTTGTTCATTTCCTGGACTATTTTGCATATTTTTGCTCATTCCCAACGCTATTTTGTTGATTTTTTTTTATCTTTGTTTTTTTATTTTTCAGGTTAATTTTGTGGCCTTTTTGTTCTTTTTTAATAATTTATTTTCTTATTGGTTTGGTCTCTTGATTCTTTTATTCATTTTTTGCTTATTCTGTTCATTTTCTGAATAACATCTTAACTTTTTAAGTCATGTTTATTATTTTCTCCATTTTTTTGCTTGTTTTTTATAACTGTTGTTTTTGTTCACTTTGGGGATTGTTTTACTCTTTTTAGTCAGCTTTATTCAACATTTATCCATTTTTGATTATTTTTGCAAATATTTCTTCATTTGGGTTGTTTATTACTTTCTTCATTTTTACTAGTTTTCTTGATAAATCTGTTTTTTAAATTAATTTGTGGAACTTTGTTGTCAACTTTTTGTCTATTTTTGTGTGTTGTCTTAATTGCTGTTTAATTTTTTTGGTCATGTTTTTATTATTTTCATCATTTTTGCTCATATCCTTGTTTACATCAATCATTTTTGTTGATACTAGGCTATTTTGTTGTTTTTATTTTGGTTATATTTTCTTCTTGTTCCTTTTGGGAAACATTTTACACCTTCTGATCATTTTTTTTTCATTTTTTGTCTATTTTTAAAAATCAATTTCTTGACTATTTTGTTAATTCTTCCTCAGTTATTTTGATTATTTTTTGTCATTTGTTTATTGTTTTATTCAGTTTTGTTCATTTTCTTTGATTATTCCATTCATTCATTTTTTCAATTTGTTAATTTAAAAAAAAATTGTTCATTTTGGGGAATATATTGTTTAATTTTGTTTCGTTCATTTGGTTCATTTATAAAATTGTTTTGTTCATTGTTCTGTTCAATTTTTAGGGATTTGTATTATTTTACTCATTTTGCTTCATATCCTTAATTATTTAATTCATTTTTGTCTATTTTTCATTTTGTCCTTTTCGTACATTTCCTTCATTTATTTCTTTTGTTTCAAATGTTTGTGTTGGTGATGCTCATTATTTTTTTCCATTTTTAATTTTTTTTAACTATTTTCTTTTATTTATTTTTCTCTTGTTCTTTTTGGGGAAATTTTGATCCTCTATGGTTCAATTCATTCCTTTTTTGTTATTTTCTTGTTTATTTTGCACTTTTCAAATTGATTTCCTGAATTATTTTTGGTAGTGGTATTTAAAAACGTCATCATTTTTGTTCATATCATGTATTAGTTTGTTCTTTTTTCTTCATTTTTAATTTTTCCAGGATACATTGTTCTTTTGTGCAACGTTGTGCCTTTTGAGTCGTATTCTAGATTATATTGTCCATTTCTGTGCATTTTCTTGATTCTTCTGTTTTGTTTGTTTTGTTTATTTTCTTGACCATTAATTGAGTTACTTTGTTCCCTTTAAAACCTTTATGCAGCAGAGGCTAAATTAACGCATGAGCAAGTGATTCAGACACTCAGCACTTCCAGATGCCAAACTAAAAATGTCCCCCAATGCTCAAACCAAACGTGCGCCCTCGGTTTGGAAAGACGAGTGGCTAAAATCCTGTCTTTTACGCGCACTTTACGCACGATTCCTGGTCATAGACGTGTGCGCAAATGTGACAATTTACTGGTCAAACTCATGTGACTCGGTCTTACCTTCCTTTGTGACCGGGACAAAAGTGTCGATGCTTGCAGGTGGGATGCAGAGGTCATTGTCTAGTGGGAAACGGTCGCACTCCAACATCTTCGGCCACGGAAAGCCAAAGGCGGACATGACGGGCGCGCAGCCGTTTCTCACGCCCTCACACAGAGACCTGCACGGCTGGATGGGTTCGTCCAGGTCGTCGAGACACACCGGAGCGAAAAGGGAGCAGAGGAATTTCCTCGTGTCCGGGTGACACTGCTTCTGCACCAGCGGGATCCAAGACGAAGCCTGCTGCAGAACCTCGTTCATGGTTTCGTGTCCGAGCAGGTTGGGGAGACGCATCTCTGTGTACTCTATGTCGTGGCACAGGAGCAGGTTGGCCGGAATGGGCTTGCAGTTGTTCTTTTTGTAGTTAAATAAGTCATGCTGGCCAAAGCTGTACAATCCGTGGATAGTCTCCACGCAGGGCAGCGTCATCAGCCACAACACGGACACGAAGCCTCGCATTTTGTCTAGAAAAAGCTGCAGGAGCGGGAACACAAACGTGCAATGAGATGTGCCGTGGGTTCACTCAGCGTGTCAGTGAGTGAGCGCGCACTGCTGTACCGGAGAGGGGGGAGAGGGGGGGG
>JAQQAE010023105.1:0-10111 GCA_029823295.1 Pseudamia nigra
TGGCACTTAAACACCCCCCCCCCCACACACACACACACACACCTCCCTTCTCTCTCTAGTCTTCTATATCACTGTCTTTCCTCTCCTTTCTTTCCATCTCTTTATATTTCTCTCTGTTTCTCCCCACCCTTGTTTCTCAATGCAGCCCAAAGTTAGAGAGTTGATGATCTTGCAGGAAAAACTCTATTGCTAACACCGAAGAAATCAATAATGTGACTTAGTGCCAGTTAATGTGAGTAAATGCAGCTTTGTGTGCTACACTACTTCGAGGTTGAGAGGAAGATTCAAACTTCATTTCAGGTTAACTTCTTTTACTCTCTCATCAGTTTCCCATAATGGCCCAGTTTAATGAGATTTCAGTTAAAAAACAACTCCTGCAGGTTTAAATTGTGAGAATTTAAAGCAACCGCTGCAGCATCCACTCAGTGGCTGTCTTTAAAAGTACTGTCCATCCTAAGCTGCCAATCCGTCACTGGGGTTGCTCGTCCAGGTGAGTGATCATTAGCGGTGAAAAATTTTTACAACTTTTTCTACAAGAGGTTGTCCTCTTTCATAAATGCTTGTTGCTGACCTGTACCTGAGTCGTCACCTGCTGTTTCATGACCAGACCCATCATCATGTGACAACAGCGCATACATTTCCCATCACATTTATCATTTTCACTCTACATACTGTAACATCAACAACCTCCATCACATGTCTCAGGACTCCATATGGAAGTGTTTTTGCTACACAACAGTGCACAAATCTAACTTCTGTATGAGCCACTTAGGGTGCTTTCACACCTACACCATTTAGTCCGCTTAAAGTGGACCGGAGTCCGGAACACCTGCAAGTTCGGTTCGTTTGGGCTAGTGTGAAAGCGGACCAGTTAGTTTTGGTTTGGATTAAAGAACCGTACCAAGGCCACTTTCTGGAGGTAGTCTCAGTACGGTTCGGTACGCCCCCATCCGAACTCCAGTGCGGTTCGCTGATGGTGAGAACTCTGACCGGAGGCTTCCGTAGCAAGTTGCGATGTACATTTCAAGAAGCTAGTAAACTTCTCTACATCAGAGTCTTTTGATAAGAATATGATTTCCATGCTGGAACAACAGCAATATTTGTGCTTTTTGCACAAACAAATGACATTAATAAATCACCACAAAAACAATTAAAATAGTACCATTCATTATTCCAAAATAAAGCTAAATCCGATATTTTCGTCTGCTGGATTTTTCCCTCTATAAATGCTGTGCCAATCAGCTCTCACTTACGTCACCCAAAACACAGTATTTTGTAAACAGCGCCGCCACATGAGTGGGGGGATGTACAACATTCATAGTGGTTGGTTCATTAGCAAAAACACTGGTGTGAATGTGGACCGAACTAGTTGAGAATCACTGTAGCAACTTGTGGGTCCAATCGAACCACTGTACCGGACTAACAGGTGTGAAAGCACCCTTAGAATATATGATAGTTTTTAGTAGTGCTGTGAGCAAATGTTGTGACTGTAAGTGGAGATCTGATATGGTCTCATGCGGTGCACAGCTGGCAGTGCTAATGAGTGTGTGTGCGAGGGTCACATGTTCACCTGACACTGAAAATGTGATCCTTATCTATACCTTGCCCTCCACCATCTGGATCCCAGGGAAGGCCCCTAGGATTCTAAAGAATCCATAGTGATACTTAGCAAGACGTGTGCTTCCAACATTTAACACAAACGTTTGTCCTGTCAGCTTCCTGACCATGTGACCTCTCAGAATGACACTCCCCAAAAATAAATTCACCCCACCCCGGCTGACAGGGGTGAACTCAGCCTGGCCACTTCCATCTCTCCAGTATGTGTTGACGCTTGAGGATCCTGTACTACTTGACATAGAATCTGTTTTAAGCTACAGCTTAATCATCAGTCTGAGACGTAAATATGGATGATGTTGAGTCAGGGAAAAACAGGGAGAGCTGCAGACAGACCAGCATCTACTGCAAATAAGAGTTGTCGTTTTCTGTCCACTTGTTCCCCTCTGTAGGTGAAGGTGTGGTTCCAGAACAGAAGAATGAAGTGGAAACGAGTGAAAGGAGGCCAGCAGGGGGCAGCAGCTCGAGAAAAAGAACTGGTGAATGTGAAGAAGGGAACGTTGCTACCATCAGAGTTCTCTGGCATCACAGTGCTTCACCACTCGACGGACTCATTAGCTAATGAGGACAGTCATGACAGTGACCAGAGCTCTGAGCATGCTCACTTATGATGCACACACTGACACACAACTGCCCCGCCCCCTCAGAGTAGAGCCCGCCTCTTTCTCAGGACTGTCCTTAGAAGGACTGCTGATTGCTGATTTGCCATCGTCCTACAATGACGCTAAAGAAGTGTACAAATGTACAGAGGAATTAAGTGTGTTAAAAAATGCAGTCATCATGCAGGCAAAATGTAAATATTTAGAACTGAGCACATACCTGAAGTCACAGGAATGTTACAACATGACAGCAGTTTAAGTTTCTCTTTAAAGTTTTTTTAACATAAAAAAATCACGATATCGTAAAGACAGAAATTCGATCACATCTTGGACTCAAATTTATGGAGCCTCAAAGTCTTAACAGGTGAAACAAGTAATTATCTATGGCAAAAAAGTAATTATTTAGTATAAGTCGATAGTGATGACAAGTCAGTTATCTAGTAAGAAGTCATTTTAAAATGTGAACAATTTGGCACAAATAAGACAATATTTTGTCTGTTGGAAAGTCCTCATATGGTGTCTACAAGTCATTCTTAAACAAATCATTATATAGTGAAAATTATGACTGATTTACTTTCATCATCTAATGTGCCATGTGCCAACAAATTAATTATATAGAGCAGAGAAGATATTCCCTAAGATAATATTAGATTGTGTTCATCAAATAACGCTTTTGTTTGCTCCAGATAATTGTCTTGTTTACTAGATATTAATTTTCCCTTGTAACATTTTGTGTTAATGAGATAGTAAAAGGAGTTCCATTCAAATTACACTTTCTTAAATCAATAATAACATTCCACAATGTGTGGCTTAAGTGAAGGAGGCTGAATTTTTGATTTGCACTGTTGAACATACAGTGTGCAACTCAATTGGTTTCTACTGTATGTCATGTAAAATATATTATAATAGACTTATTGATTAATCAAGTGCCAGGAAATCAAATTTGCCTTGCTAATATAAGTGATGTGTACATAATCTTACTTTAACAATAATAATTGTATAGCCACAGTATTCAGCTCACACAGTAATAAAACACTGAGAGTCAACACTTAGCTAACACTTCTCTGAATCCTGAAATAAATATTTTACCAAGTCTTTTCAGGAACGTTTGAAGATGAAATAAAAAATATGGTCTATGAAATGCCTGACTGTTGCACAATGTCTTTCCATTGATGCAGTGATGCATCGGTTAAATTCAGTTTGGGTGAACTGAGCCTGAAATGAATTAAACATTGCAGAATGTGCAGAAAGCTGGTGATGGGGGAGCATGCTAAATTTAACTTTGCTTCAGGGCAGGGCTGGGATTCCTGCCAACCACAAATGATCAGATTCTATTACAAAATCCAGTTCAAAATAATTTCATGATTTGATCTGCTTTCACCACAATGTGATTGTGCATTTTAATTTGTTGAAGAAGCACCAAACATACTATGTGAGGTTTGGAATTTTTTTCTTTTGCCCCAGGCAAATTACATTATTAAAGTGGGTGATTTTTTTACACTAACTATAATCTGGCTCGAAGTATTCCAAAATGTGAACACTCTTAACCTTTTCTTTAGGGTTTTAAAGAAACAGAGTGTGCATTCTGCCACCACAAGTAGTAGTCACACTGCATATCATCTCCAGATAATCTTTTCTGCAAGGAAGAAGTGCTGTCGAAGCTTGTTTCTTAGCTGCTGTGGTTAAAAAACTGCCACTAATGTTTTAAAAACCACGTGTGAAGAACAAAATAGATGGTCTGCTTTATTTTATTATTTTATGCAATATTACAATTTTAATCTACTTGAGCAGGTCTTATACAGCAATAACACTGCTGCCTCACAGCAAGAAGGGTGTGAAAGTTCGCTACGTTCTCCTGATGCTCTGGTTTCTAGGGTTGAGTCCCCTGACCAGTCCCTTGTCCACCAAGGTGGTTCCTATGAGAGGCTGAAGCCCTATTCCATGCAGTGAACATCATCAGCACCACAGTAACCATGATGTTCAAGTCATTTTTCTCACATAAACCATGTCCGATCTGGAGGCAGCATCCAACAAGAAGCTACCAAGGATGGACAAAGAACAAAACACCATCAAGTGTACATCACATGCATCATGTTTCAGTGGATCCTCTCCCATCTCTGGGAATGAAAAGCTGAATAAGTCGGTAAAGATGGGAACAAGTGACAACCATGAAGAAAAGGTGGTGACTCTCGCAGAGATGAAAATCATCTTAAAATGTTTGTATAAACCACCTGAGCTCCAAAAAGGTATCCACTTGCTGTCAAAATCAGACCATGAGACCATCTTCAGACTCAGGACAGGGCAAAACAGACTAGAACACCACATGCACGAACATTTTCACATTGAACCATCCTGGGAAGATTTTCAGTCATCCAGGTCATCGTTATCTTGATGGTTTTCCTTCAGTTTCTGCACTGATATGTTTTCTTGGATGTGACATGTCTTCAAGAAAACATATCAGTCCAGAAAGTGAAGGAAAACCTCCAAGATTGTACCATCCCCTTCATGCTCATTCAGAGAGGCAGAGTCGACCACCGAGCACATTCTTCAGGAATGCCAGGACCTGTGGGAGCTAAGGAAAGAAGTGTGGTCAGTGACATCAGCCTTAAAGCTGCAGTCTGCAACTTGAGGAAAATCTAGGACTTAGCCTGAAAATGTTAACACCTACAGCTCTCATTCTCCACCCCTTTTCCTCTTGTTTCTCCTAAGCCCTTCATCTACGTGTGCACACCATTCAGTAACTACAATCACTAGAGCAACCGCAGGCATCACAGTCACAAACATCTGAACAAGACCGACAGTCACTGTTTATCATGTCCCTGTGCTGGCATTACTGTTATGAAACAACAACCTTTCACTGTTTACATGAAAAGGAAAGAAAATGCAATGAACACGTACATATCAGAGCGAGATGAACAGTCACAAAACATTTTAAACCATGCTGACCAGTATAATTAGTGTAATAGAGAAACCTAAGGTCAGACTGATTGCGCAGCCTCCGGTCACAGAGAAAGGCTCCTCCATGGCCAGTGTTCCTCCTCCGTGATTGGTGTTCTGAAGTTTTCTGACTTGGGCACCTCTGGTCCTCTGTGGCCGGTGTTCTGACATAGGCTCTGTCTGGCTGCTGATCAGAGCCAGTCAGAACTCCTGGTCAGAGCTGGCACCTCTGGCATTCTGTGACTGGGAGTTGATCAACAACTGGTGAGAGCCCATGTTTGAACTCCAGTTACAGAGTATCAGAAATGCCAGCTCCTACTATCCACTGTGTTTTTCTTCTTTCTCTTTCTTGCTAGAGGAGGAATCGTTCATTTAGCCCCTTCGGGTCTTCGTTTCATATCTTTTGCAGTGCTCACCCACACGTTACAACTGTAGCAGTGCATGCGCGAGGAGAAGTATTTAGAGCAGGGATAGGAAAATCCAGGCCTTGAGAGCCGGTGTCCTGCAGGTTTTCCAACTGCCTCTGCCCCACCCACTGTATCTTCCAGCTTCTGATGAACTGAACACACCTGATCCAGGTCATCAACAGTGGGTAGAGTAGGGGCAGTTGGAAAACCTGCAGGACACCAGCTCTCAAGGCCTGGATTTGCCTACCCCTGTTCTAGAGCCTATGCATGAGAATGATGAAAAAGGTGAGCAACAGATAGTAATATTTTGAGTTGTTTTTCAGCTCCACCTGCAGCACAAATTGACTCTGTGGCTTATGTTTGAATCGTTTGTACTCACATCCAGACTTCAACTGGATTTCTATATTATGTAAAGAATTGATTTTCCATTTAATCGTGAATCAGGAGAAGAGCTTTAAATATCAGACATGCATCGGTACCACACACTTTTATTCTTTCAACTGCATCAAGGCCAGGGAAGCACGCCGCACTTCAGTGCACTCACTTTACTCCAACGGTCCACGCTTTATGTGTGAAATGCACTTGGCCATGGAGCCAATTGGCATTGTGAGTATGCCCTAAACAGACCAAATAAACAGACCAAATAAACAGTCACTTGGTAGTGACCTCATATACAAATAAACCCTAATAGTCACCTGAAGCCCCTCTGCTCACTTGCCTGGAACTTGGTGTTTGTTTGAATCTCATCTGATGAGCCTCATGTTGAGTAAAGTCCATCATCCTATTCATGATATGAGCTCAATCTGGCGAGTGTGTGTGAATATCCAGTTTAGCTTTGCTTCCTTTTTTTCCAGTACGTATATGTTCCTTGTCTTTTCTTTGCAACAGTTTTATATTTTAAAAAGTTTAGATTACACACGTTTGTTCAGTTTCTGTCAGATTTACTGCATAACAGAGCACCATCTGGTCATATGATCCCATAGGGACTTGTCATGGGACATGTAAATACTGCTTATCTGTGTATGACAGAAATATTTAAGAGAAATTATCATTTCACTGATTTTGAGTTTATTTACTACTTTTGCAGTTAGTATAATGATGTCTATGTGATTCATCCAAAGAAAAGGATGAAATAAGCCACACCATGACAGATTGTCACGTTTAAGTGTAAATATACAACACAGCCATGCCAGAAAACTTGTGATGGGATGGTAAATTGTTCTTTCATTCTGATACAATCTGTGTGCTGCGTTGAAGTCTCTCTTAGCTTTATTTATCACTAAATTATATCGTCTTTTAATGTTTTTCTTAACAAATGCCAATTTTTACTACAACTAAAATGAAATTAAGAAAATAAAGTTCAGCTGGACAAAAGGGCACACTGTGCATGAACCTGCAAAAGGGCGGGCGCTTGTGCACCCCTAGCACCCCTGTCTGCATGTGCCCGACCATATGCATGGTAAGTTTTAAGGAAATTGGATCAGACACTGTTCAGTTATTGTGCCTTTCTTAAGTTCCAAGTTGTAGTGCTGCCTATTGAAAAGCAGTAATGCCACCTATCTCACAAGTACTGTAGACAGGAAAGACATCTTTAAGTGGTCAATAACCATGGCAAGTTGTAAGTACAGTGGATGAGCCACATTTATTGGCATGTTGGATATGTGGAAGAAGACAATGACACTGACAATGCAGATACAGGATTGTGAAACCAGTATCTGCCTTTTCAGTAGACAACTACCTTGTCAATAGAAAAAAGGTAAAAACTACTGAGTGCCCTTAACTAAGGCTCAGATGTGGAGCTAGTCCCCAGTGCCAGCTACTGCTCCTATTGTAATAGGGTAGGTTAACTGCAGAGATATTATTTTCCTATGGAGAAAGAAAATATGTATTTGTATAGTAAAAATAATGATGGATGCCCCCAATAATTTCTGAAGTCCCATTTTAGCAATATTCGGGGAACATTTCAAATCATTTTAGATTAATAAAATCATTTCTGTTCTTATAACATTAACATGGGGCGTTTTTCTGCATTATGCAGATTTTGGTTGTAATGGTTTTATTGTCGAATGACTAAGATTTTTAAGTGCTTATGTTCCCAGCCTGGTTAGGGCCCAGAATAAGTTGTGAAACCTTCTTGATTAATATTTTGGTTGGATATTGTTTACAATTTCCATCCATCCATCCATTTTCATGCACATTTGGTTAATTGGTTTTGTTCATTTTGTGTATTGATTTGTCCATTTTTTTTGCTCATCATTTTGAATGAATACTTTTGTTAATTTTGTGGATTACTGTTTATTGGTCATTAATGATAATTTGTTTAAGTTTATTCATTCTCACTAGTACTGTAGTACTAGTAGTACTACTAGTAGTAATTTTTGTAGATTATTTTGTCCATCCTCGACTTTGTGCACCTCTGACTCTAACATATTTACTACACAGACACGAGGGCGTTGCCACACGCGCCAACTCTCGCGAGATGAAGCAACATGGACTTTCTCACACAGGTCTTCCGCTGAGCAAAGGTAAACTAAGGTCGATTTAAGTCCTCGGCGGGTGAAGGATAATTGTAATTTACTCTGGAGCTCGTGCAAGTGTCACCGACTCCTGAAGCTTGTGCGACAATTGTGCGCAGTTACCTCGCGCTTCACTTCACACAGCTGACCTACTTTGAGCCGCGGAGGGATAGAAAAACAAGTGGACAAAGCGGTGAATAGAGGAATTAGTTTCAGTGTTACCGTCCTGTTCAGAGCTCATCATCACCTGTGCAGGTAACGAACTGCCGGTCAATGGCTGAAACTACGGAAGCCTTCTCCTCCTCGACGTCCGCGGGGATCAGAAGCATGTTCTTTATGCTCACACCCAATGAATCCTCCTTTGAAAACGTGAAAGATGTCCCTCAGTATGTGCAACAGGTGGGTACATTTATTCTGTCAAACCAGGTGCCTTGACTGTGTGAGACACGACATCTGAGATGAACAAAGATACAATAAGGCTTAGTCTTGATTAAAGGCTTAATAATCTACACAGTTATTTTTATGTTTTGAAATTATTAGTGAATGATAAAAAATATAAACAAGCCACAAAATATGCAAGAAATATGCATTAATACAAAAATCTAATAAAATATGCAAGAAATATGAAATTGTAAAAAGTGCACCAAGATGGAAGTAAATATGCAAAAAAAAAAGGACAAAATCCATGTTAAAGGTGAAAGTGATGTAAAACAAGTTATCAACAAAATGTAAATAAAACAGTATAAAAATTACAAAACGGCCTCAACAAGACAAAAAACAGCACAAATGGACATCAGACAATAATGCTGCAAGATATGCAACAACACAAAAATAATGTAATGGATGCAAAATCATAAATACTCAAACACACTTGAACAAAAAGGTGAAAATCTGGTGAAGGATGCAACAAGATGGAAATGAAAATTGCACCAAGATTCAAAGAAGTACTAAGACAACAATGCAAGTACAGTCTGATTTTTGATTTTCGACTTTATTATTATTTTTTTATTTTAACCTCCTAAGACCCGGACTGCTATGTGATATGGATTTTTTAAATTTCTCTTTGATATTTGGGATTATTGGAACCTGATAACTATAAATCTAGCATCATCTTTTGACATGAGAAAAATTATGTCAACATTAAAGTCAGCTTTGTGCAAGAGTGCAAAACTCTTTATTTCCACCCTGAACAGAGCAGTTTTTTTTCCTGACTGCGTTTGCATTTATTAATAACACATACAGACAATTTGCACATCTTTTGAAAATCACAGTGCAAAATGTGTTGTCCACGTTTATGGACGCCAGGTCCTAAGAGGGCAGTTTGGGTCCTTAATGCTGCAAAATGATGTTTTGAAACTAATTTAAAAATCACTTTCAAACTGTGGTATTTTTGTTTAACAACACATGAGATCTTGAACGCAAAAGAAAAATGTCTATTTTTTTAAAAGATGCAATTACAGTATCATGATATAAGAAATGTATCGCACTGACAATGTTTACTGTTTTATTACCAAGTCTTGCTTTACTTACCTTAATTTTACACTCTTGGTGAACGTCTGACCATTAAAAGGACTGCTCTGCTACATAAACACATGGTACAGTACTTTTACTTTTATATTGGTGGCTGAAGCAGTTGAGCCCTTACAGAAACAAAACACACATATTCAGACAGTCATGAGACATGTGGTACAAGAGGTCCAAGCTGAAAACAAAGACTTCTTTGCAGGATTAGAAAATTATCATTTGTTTCACTTTTCTTTCTATTTGTTTTGGAAGTGGAGTCAGGCTAAACAAGGGGAACAGAACATTGCATATTTGGAATCTTGTGATGTTTTTGCTTCTGCTGAATAAAATTGTCAGGTTAGATCAGCACATGGCAACAACTTCTTTATAGCTCTGGTCTGAATAAATATGTGTTGATGTTTTCATTGACCAGTGAGTATAAATAATTAAAAGCTGTATAATAAATTGCTTATAACACTGAGAAGGTCATGATGGCTATTGTTTGAGCTGGATGATACAACCAAAAATTGATATA
>JAQQAE010023106.1:0-10111 GCA_029823295.1 Pseudamia nigra
GGGTAGGGCAGAGACAGTTGGAAAACATGCAGGGACACCGGCCCTCAGGACCTGGAATTGCCCACCCCTGGGTTAGAAACTGGTTCCAACCATGTTACAGCAGCAGAGACTATTGGCACACAACAGACCAAAAATGACATTATCTTACTTTTAGTGCATATGTTTCTTGACATTTTTTGGTCCTTCTGTGTTTCATTTGTAATTGATTAAATTAGGATATTCTTTGAAAAGTAATCAGGAGCAATATATATATGCAAACAACACAAAATGCACCTGTGACTGTCAAATTTTGTCTGTGTTGCTTGAATCAGGTACCAGAACCGTCTTTGGCTTGTATGGTTAAAAAAAATTACGTAATCCTTTTCCTTTGCTTAATGTTACAAAGCAGAAAATAAATGTAATATGACTATTTACTGACAAAGTAACATCACTGATTGAGTTTTTCTTATGGAAAATACAAAAGGAAAAGTCCAGCTCTTTAAAGAAAATGTCAAAGAAGTTGATTTTGAAGATTTTGTTGAGAAAACTGGTCTTCTGTTAATAAACCAAAGTAAATACCGAATAGACACCAAACACAGACTGTAGAGGAGTATGGAAAAGGTGCACTAGCGGAGTTTTCCTGAAAAACCATAGCTCATCAGCATAAATATGAATAGATATTAGGATGCATAAATCCTGCCCCTTCTAGTTTTTCTCCCAAGGCGCTTCACTTTATAAAAAGCTGCATTACCGTCAGTGGTGAGTGATAGATAATTTTGTAATCTCAGTTGAATTACAGCATTATTTACAGATGTTATGGCTGTCAGGTTAAAAGAAGTTAAATTAGGTCCCATGACCCTGCACCGAGGACAACTTCCCCCAATAGCGGGAAAATGAAATTTCTTTTTTTTTCTGTATTGCTTGCAGTTGGAAACAAATGACAATAAAAATAAACCTTGAACCTAGATATTTATTACGTGGCTGAGCAGCTCAGTAATTTTCCTCAATTTAACTCAATGAAATTATTCAGCTAATGAGAGTGTAATGTCATGGCTTTTTCAGCTACTGTGTGGTAACAACCTGTTGGTTTTCATTTTCATACATAGTTCAAGATGTATTTTTTAATATTGAAAGACTTCAGATAGTAGAAAAACTGCTGCACAAGAAAATCATAAATATGAAAACCAGAAATGCAGGTGTTATGACCAGTGGTTGTAATCCAACTCGGCCTGTTCCTTGAAACACGATATCTGTGTCTACAATCTGTTTCCCCATGCTAGTTTGAATATCAGCTTGTTTTACTGTCTCAACACTATTCTCCGTCTCCCCTGAAGTGAAGCTGTTGTTCTTGAGATGTCAGTCTGCCATCCTTTGTGTCACATCAACTGCAAGCAGTTGGGCAGTGATTGATCTGTGCAGCTGATGTGTTTCATGCTGCACACGAGTTGAAGTAGTAGTAGCTCTCTGTAAACTAATCCTGCATGCTGTGGATATGAGCGGCGTGAGAACAGAGGTGGGAAAAATCCCTTTCGCTCTCAGCTATATGCATGGCAATGGGAAAATACAGCAGGAGCAGGTTGGTTCAGCCCTGCAGCGGTGGCAGACGCACGAGGTGAGATAAGGAGGGACAATGTCAGCCTATTGTTGGGCTGATATGGATTGATTGCTGTTATGTTATTGGTAAGGCGTGGGTGGATTATATATCGCTCCTTGACAGGTTGTGACAAAATTATGGCACAGCTTCAACCAGATGGATATACTAGATATGATGTCTGCTGCAGTTTTATTATTCATGTGTTGCACAAGGCTGATTTGGTGTCTTTTTTCCTTAAGACAACCCAAATTTGTGCTTGGTCTGGACTGTACGTTATTTGTTCTTCTGTTGTTATAACACCCTGCATTCAAAAGCCTAAGAATAATTAGTAATTTAATGTATGGTCAATCCATTTAGCTTTTATTGTCACAGTGAACACAGAACTGTACAAGGTTAATTACATGTACTCAAAAATAAATACAATCAAGTCCAAGTTTGGACTGCTTATACATGCATTAATAGTCAAAAGTTTTAGTACACAAATGGAGGTTGATCAAGCCTTGAAAATTGGTGCTACCACTTCCCAGAGGTGTCCTAAAGTTTGCTTTATTAATTAAAACCCCCTCTGTCTGTATAAATGCAGTGTTGGAACACAGTGTGGTACCATACACTCATGAGTATTTTTTGAACAGTATTGTACAACAGAAAACATTGTGTTCCTATAAAAATGGTGAGAAAAGAACAAAAGCAATGGAAGAAAGACAAACCATCATAACATTTAAAATGTAGGCCTTTCGTACAGAGATAAACCATGATGTTACTCAGTGTTTTTTGAAGTCAGTAGTTTGCATTTTACTTGTCACCGTGTTTTTGGAGCCACTAACTGGCTGCTAACATGATTACAGTATTTTCCACACGATAAGGCTCAGTTAAAATCCTTTATTTTTCTCAAAAATTGACAGTGCGCCTTATGGTGCGGAGTGCCTTATTTATGGATTTATTCTGGTTTGTGT
This sequence comes from Pseudamia nigra, assembly GCA_029823295.1. Taxonomy (NCBI): domain Eukaryota; kingdom Metazoa; phylum Chordata; class Actinopteri; order Kurtiformes; family Apogonidae; genus Pseudamia; species Pseudamia nigra. The sequence goes on from JAQQAE010023106.1 coordinate 2,527, forward strand.
GTTACTGACCTCGAACTGATTTTACCATATGTGGTACACGGCACTTAAAAATCTGTCAAAATGTTTTAGTGTAGTACGACTTTGCCACATCACTTGTAGGAGCATTACAGTAATCAGGAGCCTCGCGGAGTGCTACGTACTGTGCCGTACTGGGCCGTATCACTCCGCAAGTGATACGGTCGTATACGTGATCACGTCGACGACCGTATACGTGACACGTGATATGTGACGTGTATAGGTGATACGACACGAGTCATACCGGTAGGAAGCGACACAGAGACATGCTCACGAAACGGATTTCACACCCACCAAACAGAGGCAGAGACAACCCGGAGCCCACATCCACTGTGGGCGGATTAACCAAAGAACTCCAACTGCCAGACACTGGTGCCAACAGACTGAACAAAGCCAAACTGCGAGCCGCACGGGAGCACCGGACAACAGAAGGCCAACACACCCTCACCAAGACACGGAGGAAACGCCGGGCGAGCCACGGCACCACCCGCCAATGGACTGCGGAGACACGGATCCAAAGTGCTGTCCGAGCCCCCACGAAAGCTGAAACCACCACCGAACAGCCAAGCAACAGCAAGGAGACCAAACCGGACAATGACGAGAGGGATCCAGACCTACCCGATCCCGAAACCGCTGAACTGCCAAACAAAGACACCAAAGAGGAAGAGCCTGATGGACCCACAGGAGAAGAACAAATGCAAAAAGTGAGTGTACCATATAGTTTTATACTTTATGTGTTGCAACTGAACAATGTTGAGAGTTACAGTGTTGTGAATGAGTTGAATAGAGTTTGACATATCTAACTTTTGCGTCGCTTAGTAATGCGCCTTATAATCTGCTGCACCTCATCTATGGAAAAAGAGCACAAATGGATCATTTTTTGATTATGCACCTTATAATGCGGTGCGCCTTATGGAGTGGAAAATTCGGTAGTAATGACACATGCGAAAAGAACATGGTCTAGTTGAAGTTGAAGTTCACAATGATACATTTATTATCTTCCCAGGTATTTACCTTCTCCAACAGTCCATTGTACTGTCCAAGTACAGCACGATGCATTTACACTTTAACCAAACAAAGCATGTTTACAGCACAGAATGCACAGCATGTAGCATGTTGCACACAGTCAAAAATTGCTTGTCTCACTTCGCTCACCCTTTTATAGGAGGCACTTACGAATAATGCACCATACAGTGGCTGGAATGTAAACAACACAAAATGGCTCCTAAACTGACAATACTGCAGTTTGAAACACTTCCTCATTTAACTCCCCGGCCAGCCACAGAGGTTGCCACTTGCTCTAACCTTAGCTGAAGAAATTAGACTAAAACTAAATATTACTAAAATATCGCCTTTTTATATTTGAAATGTTAGCCCCTGCCCCTTTGCTGCCACATTTGATGACTGAATCTTTCAGTTAGTGATGGATGCAGCAGCTCTTTGTGCAGGCAGTGTTTACTTCTGGCACTCCAGATGCTCCATTTCACATGTCACCTGCTGAAGAGATCCAGGTCATCCAGAAGGAGTGCGTCTGAAACATTAATCACCTGTGCAACCAAATACAGAACCACACCATGGTCACAGATATCCAAACAGATCAGCTGTCCACGGCCAGAAAATAAACGATAGCTTCAAGATAAGAAGCTACAATCTGCATAGGTATAGATTTCCAGAAGGGATGGAGAAGTTTCATTTTCCTCCATAACATGCATTTGTTCCTCCAGAAGCAATGTTTTGTAACTTTTGGTCTCTATAAAACAGCTTTACACAAACTTTGGTCTTTTTGGTGTTTCCTTTTTATAATTTTGTTCATTTTCTTGATTATTTGGCTCATTTTATGCTACCTTCTGCTCATTTTTTAAATTACAGTGGTACCTTGGACAAAGAGCTCTTCTGACAACGAGAAATTCGGATACCGAGGAAAAAAACTGCAAAAAATGTACCTCTGACAATGAGGTTTTAACCAGATAACAAGTAGTCACTACCGGATCTTGGCAAAGCTAACAGCTGTTAGCCAGGCTAACAGAGGCTAACAGCTAACAGCCGCTCGCTTGTGTCATGGAGAGGCTACTGCTGCTTTGGATCAAAGACAAGGAAATTGCTTGTGATACTGTACCATCATTGAAGCCATCGGGCAGCGGTGTGTCCCGCCGTCGGGCCGCCGGGAGCCCGCGGCGTGGTGGAGTTGTTTACAGTTATGGATGAGTGCAGTGTCGACGGACACACTACGTCATAATCCAAGGTAAGAATACATTTTAAATCATTTTTAGAACTAATTTCATGCATTCCATTTCAGATAATTAATATAACTTCCTTTTCAAATAATAATAATGAATAAATGTGCACGTAGGGGTGTGTTTGTCTGGGTCCAGAAATTAATTAATTGGTTTCCTATGGAAAAAGTTTCTTCGGATAATGAGAAATTTGGATACCAAGCATGACGCCGGAATGGATTAAACTCGTTGTCCGAGGTACCACTGTATTATCTTCCTTTCTGTTCAGTTTATTTCTTCTTTTGTTATTTTTACTTATTTCTTGACCGTTAATTAATATATGGTTAATTACTGTTCATATTGTGAATTGTTAGTATTTGCTCATCTTGCTTTTGTTTTGTTTGTTTTTTCCTTTCATACAGTTGCGCAGAAAAGGAAACAAATAAATACATGAATTCAAAAAAATTAACTAAATAATTAAGAAAATTAGCAAACAGTTTCAGAAAAAGTGAACAGCATAATGAAGAAAATGAAAACAAGAAAAACAAACCAAAATGCAATAAAAATTGACAAAATTGAAATACAACAAAAGACAATAATCCCCAAAATGAGCAACTTATACAGAACACAGACAAAAAAATTCCAAATTTTTTTAGAAAAATCCATATTACCAAAAACAAATAAAATAATGATGTGAAGAAACATTACAGAACATGAGCAAAATACTGAAAAGAATAGCAGACAAATTCAGGTTACTAATAATGAGGTGGGCAAAAGTCCCCGTCTCCCATGAAATCTGCACCTACGTATATTAACTATGTAGCAATAATGTTTAGAAAATATTTAAAGTATTACGTAACTGACTCCATTTCTTCAGGGAGAGCAGCTGACAGGTTCCATTTGACCGTGGCTCTCGCTGCTGTTATGTTGGGATTCCATCAGTGGAAAGAGACGACACGCAGATGAAGCCTGCCTCATTAATGATGTGTCAACAGAGTCATGGAGGTCTGATATTTTTACTAAGGTGATTTCTGAGAATGTGACCACTTTACGCTGCGGGACATTTTCTTTGAAACCAGAGGGTCAACAGGTGTTTAGATGTAAACATCACATGACACACTCACCTAGAGGAAAGTTCCCACAGGTGAGATGGGCATGTGTGTGATCACACATACAGTGGAGAGACACACATGAAGCGATATGCACACGTACATATTCATACATATTAGACTGAATCTGTGACGTCTGACCTTTGCAGTTTCAGCATTTGATAACAATGACTTTGTGCTATTTTTAATGCTGCACTTCACTGTTTTACAAATTATTACATTTTATGCAGTGGCCTAGCATTTTAATTTTTTTTTTTTTTTTTTGGCTTGGCACTGGCTTATACTGAGTACCTGGCCAAATCTAAGATACATTTTTCAAGTTTAAAAAATCATGGATTTTGTTGATCTGAATTGACTCAGACTTTTGTATTGGAGGGAGGAAAAGTACACACTTGTAATTTCCCTTACAAAAGTCAAAATGCAGAAAAAAATTACTTCTTCACTGAGCTTGAAGTAAAGTACAAGTTGTTAAATGTATCCACAGAAAAACTATGTTTATCTCCTATTTATATCATTTTTGTATTGTCTCCTTTTACATTGTTTTCATTTTCACACATCTTCAGTGTGATGTGCAACAATAGATACTAATCTTTTTGTGTGTATGTTGAAATCAGTTGCACAATGATAAAATCCTCACAAAATAAATGGTGATTTCCAAATGCATTGAAATAACAAGCCTGTTTTGAAAATGTAATAAATAGAAACTACAATTAATACAGAAACTGTCTGACTTAAAATTTAGGGAAACAAGTAAGAAACATAAATCATTTCCCTCTCTTTCTAACCATGTGAACACAGATAATGCACAAAAAAAATAAAAAAATAAATAAAACAACAGCTGTCCTGCAAACTGAGTGAAAATGTCCCAGTTGTGGTTCAGTTAGACATGAAGACATAACACATTGGAGAGACAGACTCAGAGAGCATGAGACATTAGAGGGCATAACAATCAGAGATAAGATAAACACCCCAGCTTGTTTCATATCTGTACGCACAGAACAAACACAAGTCACAGTCTGTGTCCTGAAGTATTAAATCTGTACTTTGATGGTCTGTCACTGAAGAGCATAAGCGTTGGTTTCCACATAGATGTAAAGTGATCATTGGTGATATGACTTTTATTTGTTGGTAGAAGGTTCATCAGTTAATGTTTGTGCACAATTACCTTTGGTCATAAGTGCAGCTGTAAAAATTGATAAAAACTGTTTTATCAGTGGGCTTTAATTATAGTTATCAAACAGGGACGTGTCAGTTTAGCACTGCAGGAATTATCACCAGTCTTATAATAATTAATAATCAAAGTGTGTCTCATCATCTTGACCCTGATTAACACTGTGACAGGAGAATGATCTATTTGAAGTCAGACAGACTACATGGGTGTGATTTGCCAGATCCATAAGCCGACGTGTGGGGGTGAGTTTGACAGACACACACCTCATCCTCCAATAGGTTCGGGATAAATACATCACCCAGGGCTATTATAAAACACAACTCAAGTTGTGTACAGACACGCAGGGTCTGGTGAAGATTTAGTTACAGAGGGACTGTCTTGGAAGCTTAGAGAACTGACTCATAGCTAAGCTAGCCGGTCCTCCTTGTAACAATTACACTAATTCTTCCTGTATACAAAGGCACTGTAAACCGGTGCATTTATTCATGTGTGCACTGTTTTGCCCACTTCTTCACACTTCACTTGTCACCGTAGATGTGCTGTCCTGCACTGAATCATTCCTCTTCAGTCTTGTCCTTTTAATGGCTTCTAAGCTTTTTAATTCATGTTCTTTTGATCACTGTTCACAAAAGGTCACGTAACAGAAAATGACAGAAAACTTTTGATGCCACAAAACAGTTGCCATGATATTCTGTACTGACAACAAATCAGGTGATTGGCAGATTAGCCTGGTCAACAGTCCTTATAGAGCACTAGTTCACATTAATGGACGGAATAACTGATGTCACCCACTGCTTTCTGAACTGTCATTTTGAGGCCATTCAGGAGACAGCATCATAGTTGACATTCTGGAGCCAAACACCTGAAGTGACCATATTTAGTCTATAGGGGCAGAGCTTCACGAGCACAATAACTCAGGGTGCAACCTCTGAAAAACAACTCCAGTCGATTGTCTGCCAGAATACCTGCTTATTAAACAAATATAAGCCAGGAGGGTTTGACTTTACAGGTGAGCAAACTGTCATACACACCTGTCATTCAAAGCCAAACATGGCAGACATCAGTGTCTTCTATGTGCCTTAATGTCCTATAATGAACCAGATCACTTAATAGGGATTCCCAAATAAAACATATAAGACTAGAGTGACTCATGAAAAATGACTTTGGTAGATTTAGGCTTTTTGGAGCCAACCCAACCACATTATGGCTGGTGAGTCACCAGTTCATCACAGGGCTGACATGTAGAGTCACACTCACATTCATACCTATGGACAATTTAGAGCAGCCAGTTCACCTAACCCCTAGTGCATGTTTTTGGTTGTGGGAGGAAGCTGGAGTACCTGGAGAAAACCCACACAAACACTGGGAGAACATGCAAACTCCACACAGAAAGACCCCGCCGGCCAGCGTTGGGATCGAACCCAGGACCTTCTAGCTGTGAGGCACGAGGGTTACCCACTGCACTCCACCACGTCACCCATCTATTTTATTGATATTATTTATTTCACTTGATGTTTTTTTATGACCTTTTTTGTCTCCTGAACAGTCGGTGCTATCCTGGACCTGTTGGTATGTAATGTGTGTGTGGGTGAATTGCAAATGAATGGCCCTTGGGATCAATAAAGTTGTCTGAATCTGAATCTAAACTGGAGGTCACACCTGTCGTTGGCAACAGAATTTAAACTTTAACTTATTTCCACATCAGCCTCAATGCACAGCCTTGATCCTTGACAACTGGTGGTCTGACATCCATCATACAGCCTGGATCTGGGACCCTCTGACTTCTCACTGTTCAGTCCAATCAAGGACAGTCTTCATGTGAATGATTTGTTACCATTTTCTCACAGTAATTGTCAAGGAATCTGGGAAACTCCTGAGAGAAAAAACACTCAATATGCACAAAATAATACGTGAAAGCCACCACTGACCACACCATGCGGTCCACCAGTACTATGTGTTAACTTTAAAAGATGTTAAATGGACCTTGTGTTGTCAGCTCCACCCTGCATTATATTTACAGTCTTAGTTCCATAGCGCAGCCACAGTCATCTGGTGTAGACAAGAATCACAGCAACCATTTTTAATTTTTTGCCTTGTGATATAACACTGATCTGTAGATTAAATATGTCACCACAGCACTTACATAATATGTAAAATTAAATAAATCAAAAAAGTATCAAAGTCAGTTTTCCCATTTCAATCATGTTACCGTATTTTTTTTACATAATTTAATTCCCAGAGATTATAATGCTCTGCAAAATGATAATTCCTTCCATCAGTAAAGTATTCCAGTCCTACCAAAGTCATAACCACAGAAATGAAGCCTCAAGAGCATTTTAAGCTAAACAAGTAATGTAAAAGTCAAGGATAACATGCCAGTACATCTTTTGGTGACTCAGACAAAAAGTATTGCCTACGTGCCTGGAGTCACTACCATTTATCTGTTTATAATTGTTTAAATGCAGAGTAATGTGATAAGTGTTATGTAATTCACTATCATTTATGTCTGAAGTTCAGCTGGTGTTAAAGGAACAGCTTTAATTTAACTTTCCTAAACCAGATCTCGACAGCACATCAGGGACATGAAATAGCACGTTCAAGTATTTCCTCTTTTTAAACCTTTAAGCATTAACTTTAACCAAACCTAATGCTCCAAGAAACTTAGAGTGTATGAGAGAAAACCGGTTTATGGAGATAAATGGGCCTGTTGGTGAGCTCATGCCTCAGGGAACAATGAGTCTGTTGTCCAGTCGGTCTTGTTACACTAGTTTAGACATTTATTGCTGATAATATGCTTATTGTTGAACTGTGGATGTTGAAGATAAAACTGACAAACCAACAAACAGTGTCTCAACAGTGCAACATGGTAATCAAAACATGGAAGCAAAAGGCCACATGTTAAGTCATGAAGTGAATTTTAATTCAATTCAGTACACTTGTATTTGTATAGTGCCAATCATAATTCAAAAGAATTTCTAGTTACATCACAGTTCAAAGCTGAAGCCTCAAAGAGTCTACAGAGAACAAACCTAACAGAATCTGAGTGTAAGCCGGGGGGGGGGGGGGGTGCTGGAGCC
>JAQQAE010023107.1:0-10111 GCA_029823295.1 Pseudamia nigra
CTTCAACCAAATTTCCAGTCCAGTTGAGGGAAGAAAAACCAGACGCCTTGGATTTCAGTTTGACAAATATACAAAAAAGTAAGAAATCAGGAAGGGCGGAAGCACTTTTTCACACTGCTGTACATTTGATATTACAACCGTACAGAAGCTCATAGAAAATGTACCCTAGTGCAAATCACTAAAAATATTCACATCATCTAGTCAAGTCTATGAGTTACAAAGAGTTGGATTCATCTTAACATATTTCAAATGGCTACAACTGCTTCACCAAAACATTACAACACATAAAATTATACTGCAAGTTCAATTAAGTCTTGTCAAATATATAATGTCTATGTACATCTCTTTTTGCATAGTCATTGCAATGACTTGGTTATAAAGGACTAGAATTTGTCAGGATCTGCTAAATCTTTGTTCTTCTACTAGGTGCCACTTTGGTTTGAACTGGGAAAAGGTTGCCGTTCTGTTGAAATATCAATGAATGCATTGTCCTGCTGGACAGTGTGGCAGTATGGGATTTCAAGGCTGTCCAAAAAAGGCACATTTCAACCAATCACAGATATCCACTGTCGCACAGTTATCAGCATGATTTCAGCAGAAACGTGCACAACAATTGGAAAGTTGTGTTAGGGAGATTCTGCCTTCGCTGTCAGTGACTCCAGCTGTTCGCATGTGGTCAGCGCATAACTCCGCTGCACCCCACTTGGAAAAATGTGTCTAAATGCTATTGTTTGCAGCTTTCAAATTGTGGCTTTTCTGTGCTGATGATATGGATTTGATTATGATGTTGATGATGTTGCTTAAGGACTGTTGTATACTGTTTAATTTGTTGTAACATTGTGGGATTATAAATCCAGAGCAACATATTGATTTCCCTCTACATATGAATCTCTGGTTCTGTGGATGTAGCCTGCATGTCTGTGCATGTAAGTACATACAATCATATAGTATAATCATATGTACGACACAAATATGATAATAGTGGTGCATTAAATAACAGGTATGCGCAATGAAACAAACAACCCTCTGTCATATCAAATTGCCTGTCCATTCCTTATGGTCTGGCATTAGGTGATAATGAACTAGTATGATGATTTTAATTGTCTTTAAAGTATACAATGTCATATTATAGTGTAGCTGAAACAACACTTGTAATGTTTCAACAGGCAGCAAATAATAGATTACATTTTACTGCTAGAATTAATTCTCACCTCTGTTTAGTATGTACTGGGAGAAGACACCTAATAACTGTGTGCATTATTGACAGTGGTTATATCAAAACAATTGCAATCACTATATTAAAGTTATTTAATTATTAGTATAATTATGTTTGAAAACTGATATCTTTCCTGAATAGTAATCTGCCTGTTGCTAAACAAGTTTTCAGATTTTCTTTGACTATCCATAAATAAAACAAATAAATAAAGTAAAAACATATAGAATCAATGGTTTATTCAATTAACTAATGTTAGATAGTGGGGCAGGAGTCAAGACCAGCAGATATTACAACACCAATTTCATAAAATGGAAAACATTTGACACATCATGAAACAAAAAAGTCCAGCAGCAAAGGCCCGGGACAGCTGAGCAGCTAGAATTCTACATTAGATAAGAACGGGACAACATTCCTGTCATAAATCTCCAGCAACTACTCTCCTCACTTCCAGATGTTTACAGACAGTTGTTAAAAGAAGAGGGGATATTACACAATGGTAAATATACTAATATTTTCCATGAAATGGTAAAAAGTCTAATTTTCAACCTCTTATATGCTGTTTCTGTTCTGTTTTCTTTACATTATACACAGTGTCACACATTTTTTTTACATCAATGTTGTAAATGGAGTGGGCAGTTCTTTTCAGCATCAGCATTTTAGTCACATTGAAATTATATGGGTATATAATATGAGTTGTGTTAAATAAAACATGATGAACATGTCATTACATGTACATACATAGTAAGTGTTGTACACATTAGAAAATGACCCATGACGTGTTAGTCTTTACATAATAAACATCTTTTACAAGGTAAAAGAAACTTCCATCAGAAAAATGGCTTCATGTATAACTATATAATATTACCATTGGCTCCCTAGAAAGCAAGAAGTTAGGTCATGACCTTAAGTAATGACTTTCTATTCATGTTTGTTTGCTATTCATGCCAGCAACTTTTACAGACTGTTTAGTCTTGTATTTCAATACAAAACATCTGGGGTTATATACAGAGGTCATGTACATTTTATGACCTTGAGATGTGACTGTTGCAAATATTTGTTTGTATGCCTGGGTGTGGGTGTCATCAATGACAGCATCTGCGTCTTAGTGTGTGACTCTCCAGCATTGAGACTGAGGCCCATCAGGCTGTGCTCACATGCAATTCAGATGAGCTCTGCAAATCCAGCATGAAATTAAATTTACGACTTGGACCACAACACACACACACTCTCCCCTCTGATGGCTGCCCTGATAACACATGGCTTGGGGTGTGCACAGTTTTATCTGTGTGTGCATGAATTTAAACTCCATCACATTAGTGGTTTGACACATTTGTCCATTTCCCACTCAGACTGTTGGGCAATATATTAAATCAGCATTGTCTTTGTGATGTGTAATGGTCACATCAGACATGAGATGTCAAAGCACTTAAACACCTCATTTTGCAACTTTTTTGCTGCTTGTTAGAAAAGGAAAACTTACACAAGGTGTATTAACAGGTGTAACGTGTTACATATTTTGTTTACTTATAATATATCAAATCTAAGCTCTAATTGCAGGGAAATTTATTGATTGTGATTGACTTCTTTCTGAAAAGTTTGAATACACTATCGTCGGGAGGCATGAGGGTCTCAAACATATTATTTGGACCCTCTAATAAGTGACGTTTAACTTTTTGCTCTGTTATTCATATATTATAGCAAATAATCTGATAAACTACTGCCATGCTAAGATTTGACTGACAGGTCGCTATGTTAATTCAACTCGCTTATGAAGCCGTACTGAGTCAGATCTTTGTAGCTTCTATTCATTTAATAGAACATAGTTTTTCTTGACTGATGCAGGACTGTAGTTGTAAGTGCTTTCACTTTAGCATTATTTTACCCATAAGAACCCTGAGACACTACACTCCCGTCGCTTCACAAATATGGTTACATCCTTTTTTTTTGGCCCCAAAATGTCATCCAGGAAGTGACAACAAGTGGCCTCAAAACAGCAGTTTTGAATCTAATGGGTGATGACTCTGTCCACTGTATATTAAATACAATCTATGGATTAAACTTAATATACTTGCAGTACATCACAAACATTTCTGCCATTACTGGTAGTGAAAACACCACTCCTGATTTTATGCTTTAATGTTTTTTGTTTTAGTTGATGACTACCAACAATATTCATTCTTCAGTCATTCTTGACCAGTTTACCAAACAACCAAACTAGACTGTGACACTTCCAGAGCTAAAATTACAGAGAAATAGAAGCAAACACACTCAGAAGAAAGATGAGGTTGCAAGAATTACAAGAATGTCAAGTGAATGGAATTTCACATTACATTGATTTGGGCCAAAAGCAGTTATTTTGTCATCAGTACTTCTACGGGGATGCCAAATATGCAAAAAAAGCTTGAGATTCTCACTTTTATTGTACATACCACATTGTTCAGTGCAAAATTTGTTGTTGCGTTGTCACTGGTTGTTTGGTAAATGTAACTTCTAGTAGCAGTCTCACTGAGAAATGATCAACCGAAGCTCCTGATAACTGTCAGAATTTTGTCCTGAGTCTGTTTGTCACAGCATCATGCAAACACACATCTTTTAACTTCCCTTGATTTGTGATGTGGAACCACTTGTTTTCAGCCACAACCAAAAATATCATCAAGTTTTCTTACCTTCCACCAGGGATTAACATGGGACAGTGTATACCTGGGTTTCAAAAAATCAATGCATTTTATCATATCACAGTATACCATGCCAGAAAAATAATGCAATGTCAGTCCACCCCCATCCCCCAATATCATGCAGCTTTAATGTACATTTTGTACTTTGCATGGTGTGGTGCAAGAATTAGATTTGCTACAACTGTGTGCCCAATGTTGGACTCATGATTCAATCCAATGACAAGTCTCATATCACACAGATATGTTTTGTTGGTATTGGTACTGTGTGTGCATTTGCATGTCATCCACCTCCATATTTCTGCATGTTATGTATATTGCCCCACCCTGCCCTGCTGAATAATAGAACATTTCCAACAATAACAATAATACTAATGGCTACCAGCATTACACCATATCCATAACCAGACACACACACAGACATACACATACACACTTCAATCAACACTGAGTCTGGCCCAATCATGTCAGCCCTAGCTCTTTCCCATTTGCATAAAACAATTACCCTGGGCAGACTCAGGGTTCAATGTCGTCTAGACGACATGTTTCACCATGGTGTCATCAAGCCATGTGTACGTCTGTGTGCATTTGCAAGTGGGTGTGTGAGTGAGTGGGGGGGACACACTAGGTTGGTTGTAAATTAGCTAGGGTATGGTTGCTCGGGCACTGGCCGCATCACATCACCCTGAGGCGCATGGGGCTTGGAAGGATTTATTCACATAGATAACACACACACACATATATGCAAATGAAGCAGCCTGGACACACACACAAAATGGTGACACGGAGGAGTTAGGGGAGAACCAATATTCATATGGGGGCACAGGCCAGAGAGGAGGCAAAGAAATAGGATTGTGTACGGGAGTGTGCGTAAGAGTACACACACGTTTGGAGATCTCTTTTTCTCTCCATCTCCCTCTCTCTACTAAGCTTTCACCACCCCATTATTTTCTGCTGCTGAGCCTCTGCGATCAATACACGCAACACACCAGGCATCTGATAGAGAGACAGAAAGAGAGAAAGAGACTGAGGGAGAGAGAGAGGGCTGACTCCCGGGCTTCCTCTCCTCCCTCTGACCATCCAGAGACCACGCACAAATGAAAAGAAAAGAATGAAACGGCAATAATAATAAATGGCAAGAAGGCTTTTGTATATGGGGTGACCATTCAAGACCAATTAAGAGATGAGCAGAATGTGTGAACTGCATGTGGATGTGTGTGTGTGTGTGTGTGTGTGTCTCTGAAGTTGATGGTTTGACTGAACCACACACAAATAGTCTCTTTGGTTTACTTTGGAATGCTTTATTAGTCCTCATTCTTTGCAGTAGTTTGTCCATAACATTCTGAGGAAGTGATTTTTCCATAGGTGGTTCAGGGGGAATAAATGCAACATATACCACAACCTCCCTGACCTATACTACTTTTAGAATATTAACCAATTTGAAAAATATGGGACACTACAGATGTTCAGGATGTCCTTTAGGGTCAGCATAAGTTTATCTACTTACATGCTCAGAAAATGTAGCTCATGTTCAAAATGATTATTTACACTGGATAATAATGGCAAATACCAACAATAGTAATAAAAGAGAGAGAGAAAAATACTTCTGCTTTCCATCAGACATTTTTATTTAGATCATTCATTTGCATTGTGCAGATTTGCATGACTTAACTTTTTACCTAAAAGAATATTTTGCATTGCATCGTTGAAATCTTAGTTCCAAAAGGCCACACTACTTGTGATTGATTTCTTTTTCGTAGGATTTCCTGAGACCTTCTTGTCTTACAGATCTCCTGGGTGTAAATGTGTGTGTGTGTGTGTGTGTGTGTGTGTGGGGGTGTGTGTGTTTGTGTGTGCGTATGACTGTAACTATCAGCATCCTTCAGTCTTTACAGGTTCTGCATACCAGTCATTACTGCTTGTATTTATATGTCTAACTCCTACACTGGGGCCCCGTGCACAACCGAACTTGATTCATCTCAAAGGAAGCTTCTTTGCATTTGTAAAAACTTATTGATAACAAAGTCAGTGTCTTCCTCTCATATGGCTTTTCTTTTCACTCCTACTCCAGCCTGAAAAACTATGAGCTGGTATGTTTGCATGTAGCTGTTAATTTGGTAACAAATGCCCCTTCATTTTACCAGTCCAAAGATAATTTGACATTGATGATTCAATAAGATAAAGTATATTATATCTTTAAAAGAAATGACAGGAAACACAGAAAAGAACATTTTTGTCCATATTGTGGTCTCAGTTGGGAAGTGCAGTGTTGTTGTGTGTCATACAATATTATGTTTTTTTTTTAACAATAGATTCTGGGATGGAAAAAATATCTAGTCAAGAAAAGTTACTACTGGACAGTTTCAAAAGGATGTTGCAATCTTACAACTCAAACAGTGCTATACACAGTAAACAATGTTTTCTTGGTTACTTACACAAACAGTATGAACATTTTAATGTTCGTGTTCATGAAAACATTTTTTTTCTCAAAGCCTGCATGTTTAAATTTAAAGGGACAGTCAAGGAGCAGGAGGAGGAGGTGGTTTGTGAAAGGAGGGGAAAGAAAGAGGAGGAGGAAGTGGAAGAATGGGAACGGGGGAGGATGAGGGGGGTAATTATCCCTGGCAAAGGGGTGCCATGCTCTGAAAGGAGAGGCAGAGTGACAGGGGCACAGGATGACAAGCCCTTGCCCTTCACACACACTTACACACAAAACACACACATACACAATACTATATAGAGAGAAAAGACACACACACACACACATAGAGAGAGAGAGAGAAGAGAGGGCAGTGGAGGGAGGGAGAGGCTGTGACATCCCAGACCCAGACTGGAGGATTAATGATGAATAAAAAAGAAAGGAGCACACAAAGGGGACAGAGGGAGAGAAAGAGCGAGGAGGCAACAAAAAAGAAAGAAAGGGGAAGAGCGGAAGAGACAGAAAGAAAAAGAGAGACCCTTTTTTATCCCACAAGGATGGATGAAGAAGTATTGCAAGTCAGGCCTCCTAGGGATTCAGATCTATAGACACACACATGCAAAGACACACATTTAAAAAGAGCTCACATCTCTTTATATACACATAAAAGTAGACAGTGAAAACAAATATTTTCCTCCTACTTCATCCCCTTCTTGACTTTATAGACATAAGTGTAATTCATTTGCATTTACAGTACGTACACTCAAAAATAAGACACAACACACTATACACACACTCATGCACAAACACATTGCATTGTGAATCAGGGGATGCTTAATCAATGTCAGAATTCAATCAATAGCCCGGTCCCATGTGACGGGGCTCCCTTACTCCTCCTCTTCTTCTTCTCCACTCTTCCTCTCTTTTTCTCCACGCTCTGTCATTTTCCTTTCTTATCATTTCCTCCTCTCATCCTCCTCTCCATTTCACCTTCCCTTTGCCCTGAAGTCACTAAGAAGGGGACAGAGAGTACTGGTCAATAAGTTCCCTCACCCATGACAGGAATATGTACAGTGGCAACAACAAAATCACAGCTCAACAGAATCACTGCTGAGAGGGAGAAAAAAAATCCTTCTATACATTTTTGTTGTTGTGTTTGAAGGGGTTTACCTGTCCTCGTTTTCCCACTGAGCAGGTTAACACTCAACAGTCACTGCAGGAGGTGCCCAACGGACATTTACACAATTCCGTTACAGTAGTTTCCATCTTCTACCACCTCATATTTTGACTCTACAAAGTGCCTCTCATCTCAAATAATGTTCATTTTACGCCACTACATATATTACATTATTTTTGGTCTGATTTATCTCAAGTATAGGTTGGTTGACAAGCTGAAATTTGGACTCGGGACACTGGGCCTTGTGCAAGATTGTCTTAAAAAGGAATCAACTCCGGATGCACCAAACATTCCTACCATCCAAATCTGCTCTTACCCAGTTGTGCTGAATGTTGAATCTCACTTAACAGTAAATGGGACACACATTTGTAATTAGTATAAGAGTAAACTGACCAACAGTCCAACCAAATCACACTCAAGAAATAGAAATGATGGAGACTATATATGATTGTTCTTAGGTGCCGTCGGTTTAGTCTGACAGGTTTACACAGATTATGTCTCCATCATTGTTCCATAGTGTGTGTGATAGAATCAAAACCTATGAGCTCCTCATTGTGGTAAATGTCCAGTGGATTCTTCTGTCTCTGAAAGCGATTCTGACATTAATCTACTTGTGTTTTAACAGATCATTTCCAATGCAGCACATGACCTGCTACCCGTTGTGCACATCAAACTGTTCCACACTCTGACTGGTTTATCAGTTATTTGTTGTAAAGTCTGTAAATATGAGGTCACTGTTTTAATTATCCGTGGTGTGTTTTTACAGCAGAAAAGCATAAACTTTGCAGTTTCTTAAGTTTCCCTTACAAACCATTCTGTGCTAATATGCAGAGAAACACTGGACTTTAATGTACAAATACAATATTTTTAAACCACAAATGTAATAATCAACCATAAGAAATAATAAGTCATACAACCACATAAGTATGTGCTTGGCAATGCACTCCAAGCAGTTTACAAACACTTAAATAGCTCAGTTGGATATGTTGACATAGAATATATATTAAAAAATCTGGGGTGGCCCTGAACCTTTGACTGGTAGTGTATTTCAGTTGATATCTTGAGATTAGATGTGATGAACAACTCTAGTTTTCAAAGGAATCTGAGGAGCAGAGGTGGGAAGTACTCAAGTACATTTACTCCTTTACATGTACAGTGGATCTCAAAAGACTACACACCGCTGTTCAAATGCCAGGTTTTTGTGATGTAAAAAATTGCAACGCAATTGAAAAACAAACTGAAACCTTTAATGGGGAAAAATAAAAAAACTTAAAATAACCTGGTTGCAAAAATATGCACACCCTTGAACTAATACTTTGTTGCAGCACCTTTGGCTTTTATCACAGCACTCAGTCTTTTTGGTTAGGAGTCTATCAGCGTGGCACATATTTATGTGGCAATATTTGCCCACTCTTCTTTGCAAAACCATTCTAAATCTGACAGAATGCAGGGGCATCTCCTGTGCACAGCCCTCTTCAGATCACCCCACAGATATTTGATCAGATTCAGGTCTGGAATCTAGTTGGGCCATTCCAAAACCTCAGTCTTGTTCTAGTGAAGCCTGACTAAGGCCCCAGTTCCAGCAGAAGAAAAACATCCCCAAAGCATGATGCTGACACCACCACCTTGGTTTCATTAGACCATAACACATTTTCCTACATGCATGTGGGAGATTTCAAATGTCTTTTTGCAAAATGAAGCCAGGCTTGGATGTTTTTCTTCGCAAGATAAGGCTTCCATCTTGCCACCCTACCCCATAGCCCAGACATATGAAGAAGACGGGAGATTATTGTCACATGTACTACACAGCCAGTACTTGCCAGAAATTTCTGCAGGTCTTTCAATGTTGCTGTCGGCCTCTTGGCAGCCTCCCTGACTAGTTTTCTTGTCATCTTATCACCTACTTTAGTCAGACGTCCTGTTCTTGGTAATGTCACCGTTGTGCCATGTTTTCTCTACTTGATGATGACTGTCTTCACTGTGTTCCACGGTATATTTAATTCCTTGGAAATTATTTTGCTCCTCCATGAGTCGCCACCTTATCGTGGTGGAGGAGTTTGTGTGTCCCAGTGATCCTAGGAGCTATGTTGTCGGGGGCTATATTCCCCTGGTAGGGTCACCCAAGACAAACAGGTCCTAGGTGAGGGTTCAGACAAAGCGTGACCCCCATGAAGTAAGAAAAATTTGGACCCATCGCACCCTTGCCCACACGTGGGATACCGGGGCCTCTCCTGGAGCCAGGCCTGGGGGTGGGGCTCAGAGGCAAGCGTCTGGTGGCTGGGCCTATGCCCACAGGGCTCAGCTGGGCATAGCCCGAAGAAGTGATGTGGGTCCCCCCTCTCAAGGACTCATCACCTGTGGGAAGGGCCGTGGGGGTCGGGTGCAGTGTGATATGAGTAGCAGCCAAAGGCAGGGGTCCTGGTGGACTGATCCTTGATTGCAGAAGCTAGCTCTGGGGACGTGGAATGTCACCTCTCTGGCGGGGAAGGAACCCGAGCTGGTGCGCGAGGTGTAGAGATACCGGCTAGATATAGTCGGGCTCACCTCGACGCACAGCTTGGGTTCTGGAACCAGTGTCCTTGAGAGGGGTTGGACTCTCTTCCACTCTGGAGTTGCCCACGGAGAGA
>JAQQAE010023108.1:0-10111 GCA_029823295.1 Pseudamia nigra
TGTTAGTATTCTTGATTATTTTGTTCATTTTCTTAATTTTTTTTTTGTTCATTTTCTTGAATTTTTCTGTTCATTTTCTTGATGATTTTGTTAATTTTCTTGATTATCTTTTTCATTTTTACTGATTTTCTTGATTTTTTTTTTTTTTTTTTTTTAATTAATTTTTTTATTTTCTTGATTGTTTTGTCCATTTTCTTGATTGTTTTGTCCATTTTCTTGATTATTTTATTAATTTTTAACTAATTTTGTTATTATTTTGTTAATGTTCATGATTATTTTGTTCATTTTCTTGATTTATTTATTTTTTTTTCTCCATTATTTTGCCCTCCTTGTGTGTAGACCTGCACTCTCGCTGCATGCGTTAGCTGCCACCACCACACTGGACCCTCAGGACTGTGTTCTCTGGTGTGTTTTCTGTCCTGTCCTAGACTGACGTTCAGACGATGGATGAGGAGGACAACATGGAGCTGTCTCATCATGTGAGGAGACATTTGTCCATTGAGGAGTGTCCGGACAGTGTTAAAGAACCAGGAACCTGTGAGATGCTGTGAGTCCACTGGTTTTACTTTGGTTTTCAGATCTGTCTGTGCAGAAACCAGAGGTAATTTGTGTTTGATGATTTTTTTGTTTGTGTCACAACAATTATATTTTCCAGGGATGTGGAATTTTCTTTACGTTTTATTTTAGGCAATAACTCAAATGGCACTATTTTGTTCATTCCGTTGATCATTTTATTCATATTGTTAAGTAGTTTGTTCATTTTATTGATTATTTTACGCATTTTTCATATTGTCTTCATATGGATTGATTATTTTCAAGCGGGAACGTGCGTGGCTGAGCCATGAGTTAAATGTGGAAGTGTCATAACCTTGTTTTTCCGCAGGCAAAAAGCGGCGACTCCATCGCTTTCCTGTGAGTCTTTGAAGGATGACTCGTCCATGGACGAACCTCCACGCTTCAGCAATGAAGCCGGACCTTCAGGAGCACAGTAAGAATCTGGTTATTAGCTAAAATGAAAATAAATCATATGAGCTATAATACTGTCACTTTACTGGTAGAAGTGTATGTGATTTAAATCTCATTGGTTTCTTCAATTTTTTTAAAAAACTTTTTAGCTTCAGCACATTTCACTTTTTACATACTAGTTATGACATTCTAAATGCTATTTATTACTTACTGCTACATACTACTAACTATTTGCCATGTACTACTTGCTACAGTACATGCTGTTTTTAGCAGCAGTATGCTGTGATTGATTTTTTTTTTTTGCCCCATTTTGCGATTGGGAAATTTAGGAGTTTTCAGAATTTTTCATGACCATAAGATTTATTATTTTTTAAAAATTTGAACATGTAATCAGCTGTCGTCAGGAACACATGTAAAATAACTACCAACAGACAAAGTAATGCTGGCTAACCCGTAATCTCCTTTTCACAGACGACAAGCGGCGTCTCCGCTGATCTCCTGTCAGTCTTTGAAGGACGACTCGTCCATGCATGAACCTCCACGCATCAGGATTAAAACCAGACCTTCAGACACACAGTAGGAACCTGTTGTTGTTTTTTTGTGTGATTTTGCAAAAACATGAGCAACTGCTCTCCTCTTTTTTTTTTTTTTACTAAATCAACATATTCAGCCACAGATGGAGTTGAAAGATTTCACTTTTTACATGCTAGTTACCACATTCTACTTGCTACTTATTACTTACTATTTGCTACATTTCACTTTCTACATGCTACTTGCTAAACAAGCTATTTACTACATTCTACTTACTACTCTTAAAATAATTGCCTAAGTCATTTTTTTTTTTTTTTTGCCTAAATCGTCTCCTCATGATGCTGCCACCTCTGGTGAAATTGTCTACATCCTCAGTTTGTGCCATTCTACCCCTTTAGTGTAACTGCCTATGCCAAGAGTGTGACTTAGGCAGGTTCAGTTTTTTGTGTTTCCTGAAAAATCTGAAAAAATGACTTAGGCTATTATTTTAAGAAGGCATCGATACACGCCACTTTCTACATGTACATGCTACTTATTACTTACTGTTTGCTACCTTTTACTTTCTACAGTACATGCTTATTACTTGTGCTGTTGGACAGGGTGAGATGGAGGCAGATGATTCGCTGTGGCGACCCCTGAAGGAGCAGCCCAAAGGAAAAGGAGATGCTATTTATTACTTGCTACATTTTACGTTCTACATTCTACGTGATATTTACTACGTGCTAGTTGTGGTGCATTCCAGTTACGTCGTAACTTGGAGGCCTAGGAGTGACGTAAACTCCGAGCCGATCACGCTCCAGCTGCAAAGTCGGAAAAAACATGGATGCGCACTGGGAAGCCGGCTCATTCAGAGCATAGACAACTTCCAAAAACTTGCATTCTACAAGATAACAACTGTACATCGCATTTTAAACACGCAAATGGCAGAGTAACATGCAATGGATAAAAAAGCATACAGCTCGGTGTGTGACTGAGATAATACGAAAGAAATGCACCAGAAATCAGCGGCGTTCATTCAGTTGTTTCTAGTGGCCGCTGTGTTGAATTGTAAAGCTGGGGTTGGTCGAGTTGCTCTGACTTTACATGTTAGAATTCCAATTTGAGGGGGAATTCCGGTTGAACTTTCCAACTGGGAACTTGGAAATTCTGACTTCCAAGTACAACTGGAATGGAACGTTGCTACATGCTACTTACTATTTGCCATGTACTACTTGCTACATGCTGTTTTCAGCGGCAGCATGCTGCGATTGATTTTTTTTTTTTTTGCCCCATTTTACGATTGAGAAATGTAGGAGTTTTCAGAATTTTTCATGACCATAACATTTTTTTTTTTTTTTTTTTTTAATTTGAACAGCTGCCGTCAGGAACACATGTAAAATGCTGGCTAACCCGTAATCTCCTTTCCTCAGACAACAAGCGGCGTCTCCGCTGATCTCCTGTCAGTCTTTGAAGGACGACTCGTCCATGTATGAACCTCCACGCCTCCAGATTAAAACCAGACCTTCAGACACACAGTAGGAACCTGCTTTTTGTTTTTGTGTGATTTTTGCAAAAGCATGAGCCAACTGCTCTCCTCTTTTTTTTTTTTTACTAAATCAACATATTCAGCCACAGATGGAGTTGAATGCTATAGCATTCATAGCTGTATGCTATGCAGTATGCCATGTGAACATTAATGCCGTGTACTACATGGTGACATGACCACGACGTTTCTCACATGGAAACGGTTTCCTTTAAGCTGATGCATACATTTACAGAAGTTTACGTTGTTTTAAAGAAGGAACACTCAAATGGATTTATTGTCGGTCATATTAGATGCTGGTGTTTGTCTCAGTTTAGCCTCGGCTGCATACCGTCCCCTGCTGGAATGAATTTGGGGGGTGGGTGTAGTAGAAAGCTCCGTTTGTACCAAACTTGGCACATGGGTTGTCAGGGGAAGGGTTACTAACCACCACCTAATGTACACATTAATTAGGTCACAGCAGTAATGAATTATAAAAACTTACTTTGACCTATTGTACTAAAACCACTATAGTTAAAGGCACCAAATGTTAATACGTGTTCAATTAGAGTCCAGGACCTACATACATTTCTATCTGTGTTCAGGTTGTAAATGTCATACACTCCTGGGTTATGATTCCAAATATGATGCGACTTTCATGGAAAAAGGTCAATTTCAAAACTGAGTGGGGGTTTTGCCATTGCATGTTTTACTGTTAGCTTCTTTCAATGGGTCAAACTGCAAGAATATGCTGTTTTTACTGTTACTGTTTTTATCATCTGTATAAAAATCTATGACACTATAGCAGTTTTATGTATCATGTAGACATTCAGCTTTAAGCTTTTAACCCATGTGTTGTTCACCGAAAAAGGCCTTTTTCTATAATTCTGAAATGTCCGTTACTTTTCAGTTGAACTTTTGGAAAGTTCAACACTTCCCTTTGTACCATTTCAAGATATTCATTAAACTTGAACTACTTAAATACAAAAAAACTGAAAAAGTTAGGTGTTCTCAAACTTTTGACTGATAGTGTGAATGTGTAGAAATGTTAGGATATGGGACCTTGAATGTTAACTTCATGTAACTAATTAGCGTTAGTTGACAGATTGTAGCAGTATTAATTAATGCTAATGCTTTGGATTTGACCTGATTGGCAGATGAAATGTGAAGGATCGTTGGCGAGTCAGGATTCAACCTAATCATTTCCCGAAGAACTGTAACCTCTTATGTCACCTCCATCACTTTTAAAGTAATCTGTGAAACAAACTCCTCGGATACAGTGATTGAACTGTGACCTTTGACTCAAACATTCTGCGACACTAGATCTGACATCAAGTTTTCCCTTACATTTGATTTTTTGGCCATTTTATTGAGAATAACCATTATGAAATCAGTTTAGTTACTGTTATCAGCAACATGCAAAATAACACCACGACTAACATGTTTGTTTTTTCCATAGACAAAGAGTGGAGACTGCATCGTTCTCCTTTGAGTCTTTGAAGGACAACGCATCCATGTATGAACCTGAACACTTCAGAAACAAAGCCGGACTTCCAGACACACAGTAAGAGGCTGGTCTTTCCTTAAAATGAAGATAAATCTCATAAGCTGTGGTGGTGCTAGAAAATATATGCATGGATCACAAAAACACAGGAATGACATTTTCAACATGCACATTACTCGTCTTCTGAACCTCTATTGTCCATATCTAGCTCCCCAGTAAAGTTTTGGGTAGAGGAGCTGGCTCAGTTTCTCACAATGCAAATAAAACAACAGTATTTATGTCATCTCTACTTTTAGACATGAATTACACTATTACAAAAACGTATTTCATTGCACAGTAGTTAATTTTCTGTCCATCCATCCGTTTTCTACTGTGCAATGAAATATGCTTTATAAAAACAAATGTTTTAAGTCTTTTTATCTTTACTCTGAGCAATAAAATGCAAAAAATACCAAAATTTCCCTTACAAAACAGGCTTAAACCGTGTAAATATGTGTCAAAGGTGCCATCTAGTGGACATAAAATGAAAGGAGCGACGAAGCAGACCAACACATTAAAAAGCGTGACCATGTACCTGTTGAAGAAATAAAACATACACATCACTTGTCTACTGTACATCTGGCTCCTACATTTACTAAAATATAAGTTACATAAAAATAAAGGCTGCTGAAATCATTACAGAGCTTTTTTCCTGGTGTCTTAGTCCAAAAATGCAGATTGCAAAATTCAAAGAAACACCATCCATCCATCCTCCACTTATCCAGTTGTGGGTCACAGGGGCAGCAGCCTATGGAGGGAAGCCAGACTGCCCTCTGTCCACCCACCTCCTCCAGCTCCCCTGGGGTGACCCCCAGGCGTTCCCAGGTCAGCCAAGAATCATAGTCCCTCCAGAGTGTCCTCAGAGTGGGACATGCCCGAAACACCTCCCAGAGAGGCATCCAGATAAAATGTCTGAGTCACTTCAGCTAGTTCCTCCTGGATGTGGAGGAAGAGCGGTTGTACTCTGAGCTCCTCCCGGAAGGTCGAGCTTCCCACCACATCTGTGTGAGCCTGGACACCCTGCAGAGGAAACCGATTTCAACTGCTCGTAATCGGGATCTTATTCTGTCAGTCATGACCCAAAGCTCATGACCCATAGGTGAGGGTAGAGATGTAGATTGGTAATCGACTTGTACGTCTGCATTACTGCTGAGACCGCACCGATACACCGCCTGTCAGTCTCGCACTCTATCCTCTCCTCATTTGTCAATAAGACCCCAAGATAATTTAAGTCCTTCACCGTAAAACTCATAATTACTTCCCAAACAAGTAGAACAGTAATATAGGATGAGCAAGAAACAATATATCCCTACATGACCGGTTGAGGCAGATGGCCGCCTACCCTGAGCCGCTGGTTCTGCTGGAGGTTTTTCCTCTTTCGTTAAAGGAAGTTTTTCCTCCCCCCTGTCGCCTTTGTCTTGCTCTCAGTGGTGCTGTTGGGTTTACTCTCTGTACCGTCTTGATGTCTGGGCCTTGAGTTGTGAAGCGCCTAGAGACAATCGTGGATTATGATTGGCGCTATACGAATAAAATTGAATTTAATTGAACATGACAGCTTAAACAGTGAGGGTGTAAACTAATACCAGCAGTGTCTTAGATGATGGACATTGATATAGAGACTGATATTGTCCTGTGTTCATGTCAACAGAGAGAAGAGGACTCATGATCCTAGTCGGGATCTGCTGTCTTGTTCTTCGTGTGAGAAAGTCCTGAGTGATCCGTTCTCCACCACCTGTGGGCATTTGTTCTGCACACCATGCATCACTTCATACTGGAACCAGATTGGTGAATCCATAGACTCCTTCAACAAGCCCTGTCCAAAGTGTGGGAAAAAACCACGGATCGGACAGCAGGATTTCACAGCTGAACAAAATGAGACTATGCAACTGCTGGAGGATTTTGATGCTCGGCAGCTAATGCTGGCAGGTAAACAGAACCTGCACGACAAAATGAAGAGCAAAGAAAACACATGCACTTAACACAATACAATATAATTAAACAATTCCAAAGAGATTTTGTTTGACCTCAGAGAAGTGAGAGCACATGTCCCTGTGGTAAATGGTGACAGTATAACTGAGCAGGTTGACTCATAAGTACTTGGGATTATAGATGGATAACTTTCTCAAATAGAATGTACATGTTCAGGCAGGTGTTGAAGTCTGTGCTTAATTTTCTGTCCACTCACCATCTGGGCTTCCATCCAAAATCTTCAGATATTTTATAAAAGAAAATGCGCATCTGTGTTGTGGGGGTTTTCCACTAGTATCTACTCAGCTCTACTCGGTTTTCTATTATGTGATAGTACCTGGTACCAGGTTCTTTTTAGTACCGAGGCATGGATTTCACAGGAAGTACAGCATACAGATGGGGGCGCTAGTTATTAAGCCCAGTCTGGTGAAAAGACGTGACGTTATACTGATGTTACGAACAAAGAATATGGAAAACACTGCAAGTGTTCTGCTCTGCAGTTTGTATTGTAGCATCGCTGTTTGCTTTTGTGGATGGAGGAGATGGAGGGACCATGTGGTAACCTTAGTTTAACTATTAGCTTAGCTTAACTGCCCCCAATGCCAGAGGTTGACGTCATTTCCGCATTTTTTTGCATTTGCATTTGTTTTCATTGTTTCTTAGCAATTCATTTGATCTCAGCACGCCTTTACAACAGCCCTTCTTTATTGTACCATTCTTGGTTACAGGCAATTATTTTTTGTTTGTATATGTCCTTGGGCACTTGTCAATTCTTTTATTACTTAATAATTTTGTAGTGCTCCCATGCATCCTGGAAAAAAAAAAAAGAAAACGTCCTCAGGGGCAACGTTGAGGCACATCTTTTTTTCTAATTTGGGTTTGTACAGTGCTTCTGATTCTCCTTTTATTTTGTGTTTCTAGATGAACATAAGGCGAGTCTGAAGAACAGGTGTGAATATGTGACAGAAGGAATTAATGAAGCAGAAAAGAGAACCTTTTTAAACCGAATCTACACTGAGCTCTACGTCACACAGTGGCCAAGCAAGGAGGTTATTATCCAACATGAGGTGAAGCAGCTGGAGGCAGTTTCCAAAATCGTCAATGACAAACCAATCAAGTGTCAAGACATTTTTAAAGTCCTACCCGGCCAGCAGAAACCTATTAGAGTGGTTCTGACAAATGGTGTGGCTGGAGTTGGAAAAACCTTCTCCGTGCTGAAGTTCACTCTGGACTGGGCCGAGGGTTTAGAAAACCAGGATGTCAGTCTCGTGATTCCCATTTCCTTCAGAGAGCTGAACCTCATCAGAGACGAGCCGTACAGTCTGCTGACGCTGATCCGTGATTTCCATCCGTCATTGCAGAAGGTCACAGCAGAGCAGATCACTGCCTGGAAACTTCTGTTCATCCTTGATGGCCTGGATGAAAGCAGAATTTCACTGGATTTCACCAACTGTCAGGTTATTTCAGACATCACACAGAAGTCATCAGTCAGCGTGCTGTTGACAAACCTCATCGAGGGGAATCTGCTTCCCTCGGCTCTCATCTGGATAACTTCCAGACCTGCGGCAGCCAATCAGATTCCTCCATCGTGTGTGGACAGGGTAACAGAAGTCCGAGGCTTCAGCAGTGACACCCGGAAGGAGGAGTACTTCAAGAAGAGATTTAATGAAGAGCTCTCCAAAAATATCATTGCACATGTCGGCGCGTCCAAGACTCTCCATGTGCTTTGTCAAATTCCACTCTTCTGCTGGATCAGTGCTACAGTCCTGGAGTACATGTTGACAACAAAGCAACGAGAAGAGCTACCCAAAACCCTGACTGATCTTTACTCCCACTTCCTGATGGTTCAGACAATGAGGAAGAAGCAGAAGTATGGAACGGCACAAGCAGCACAACAGATGGAGCTGACGGAGGCTGACAGGAAAGCGCTCCTGAAGCTGGGGAGACTGGCGTTTGAACAACTGCAGAAAGGAAACCTCATATTCTACCAAGAAGACCTGGAACGTTGTTGTCTGGATGTCAAAGAGGACTTGATGAAGTCAGGAGTCTGTGCAGAGATCTTCACAACAGAGAGTGTGATCTTCCAGAAAACAGTCTACTGCTTTGTCCATCTGAGTGTTCAGGAGTTTCTGGCTGCAGTCTACATCCACCACTGTTACACCAGCAACAACACAGAAGTACTGGAGGCTTTCATTAGAGACGGAGGTGAAGAAGAGGATGAATTATTCTTTGATGATGATCAATGTTCAGCACTCACTGTCTTCCTGAGAAAAGCCATGAAAAAATCCCTCAAATGGGACAATGGCCACTTGGAGCTGTTTGTTCGCTTCCTTCACGGCCTCTGCCTGAAGTCCAACCGAAGACTTTTAGGAGGATTGCCCGGGCAGACCGAGATCAATTCAGAAACCATCCAAACGGTCATCAACAACCTGAAGAAGATGAACACCACGGATATCTCTCCTGACAATAGCATCAACATCTTCCACTGTCTGACAGAGATGAATGACTCATCAGTCCACCAGGAGATCCAAGAGCTCGTGAAGTCAAAGAAAGAGCTCTCATTGATCCAATGTTCAGCTCTGGCCTACATGCTGCAGATGTTGGAGGAGGTTCTGGATGTGCTTGATCTGAAGAAGTACAACACATCACTTGAGGGACAAGGGAGACTGATCCCAGCTGTGAGGAACTGTAGAAGGGCTCTGTAAGTATTGATGTATCTCCAGATGATGTAAATTAATCTAGGAAGTAGAGGACCAGCACTAGTTTTAAAGCAAAAAGATTGGTAGTTGTATTTGTTTTCACAATTGAGAGAACTAAAAACATTAACAAAAGCC
The DNA here is from genome assembly GCA_029823295.1 of Pseudamia nigra. Taxonomy (NCBI): domain Eukaryota; kingdom Metazoa; phylum Chordata; class Actinopteri; order Kurtiformes; family Apogonidae; genus Pseudamia; species Pseudamia nigra. The sequence goes on from JAQQAE010023108.1 coordinate 9,344, forward strand.
GTGCCTTTTGCAGAATGTGTGATGGCAGCCACAATAAGATAACATAAGGTACCATAACTTATCTCCTTATTGTCATTGCACAGTAAAATGTTGTACACTAGTACAACAAAATTGGAATACTGCCCATGTCAGTGCAAAAAAGCTCCCTTTGCATCACCTACAGCAAGAGTGGTCGACTCCACTGCTCAAGGGCCACTGCCCACTTTATTTTACAACTGTCTCTGCCCCACTCACTGCTGATGACCTGGATCAGGTGTGTTCAGTCAATCTGAAGCTGGAAGATACAGTGGGTGGGGCGGAGACGTCTGGAAAACGAGTAGGGCAGTAGCCCTCCAGGACTGGAGTTGCTCACCACGACTGTCGGCGATGCCAAAGGAACCACTTTAACCCCACATGACTGTATTAATGTCCTACTACCAGAAAATAGTGACAGTTCCAAAAAATATGAGTACAAATGGCATAACTGCAGCTTTACATGCTAATAATAACCTTATTATAATTCCAACCTAACAGCACATTTAAAACCTATGACAGAGGAACAGGCAATAACAGGTTTCAGAGCAATATTTACTGAACTGGATCAAAGATAAAATGTGACTCATTTTGTTTTAGTGTCATGAAACCTCTTCCTCTCAATTACAAAGCACGAGCACAGCCAGCAGGTGGCGTTCTATGACTGGGTCAAATGCCTCTGAGCAGTGAGTCAATCTCAGTGCAACCATCAGTGTCATAAACAAAGCTTTAGTATCATCGTCTCCATAAGTCTAC
>JAQQAE010023109.1:0-10111 GCA_029823295.1 Pseudamia nigra
AATAAAGTGCTTGTGTGTGAACCGCCGGTTTCCTCGCCGTTTTTACTCCACATGGCCGCCCAGCGCCACAGTATATTAAGACTATAAACAGTCATTTGCTGGATTTTTTTGTTCCTAATATTACTATAAGCATGTATTTTCTGAAGAAAGCGATATAACGCCATCTAATTTATAATGAATTGTACATTTATTACCTGTCGTCGCTGTCACGTCATGTTAAAAAAATGTCTTATTTTCTGTAGCACTTTATATGCACCCGTAAAACACTTAGCAGACACCCAGCAAACTCAGCTTTACATAAATGATGCAACAAATCCTGTAGATGTCAAAGGCAACAATAAATAAAAATTTGCATCTCTCAAACGAATCCACACTGAGGAATTGACACTTTTTGAGTCGACAGCAGGCCTGATGAGTTTTGAATGGGTGAAGCACTGTCATGTAAACTGTCATCATGAGCATAGAAGTACACTAAAACAAACATGCAGCTGCAGTTTCGACATCCGCTCCATGATCACACAGGTTGGGTGCATCAATGGGAAAAATGTTTATTAGAATCACTGGTGGGTAGAGTAAACAGAAATAGCACTCAGGGAAAAGTACTCTTACCTTATAATTAGAATGATTCAAGTCGAAGTACTCCTAAAATCTATCTGAGCATGACTGAAAAAAATGTGTGAAAGAAACAACTTGAGTAGTGAGTAACTTCATTACACAGAATTTCTCGCAACCTAATTTTTTTAGAACATATTCTTCAGCATTACGGAAATAACACAGATAAAATAAAATATAGGACATGCACAAGATTTGTTGCTTAGTGTGCCCGTTTTGTTGATTTTTATCCACTTTTGTTGGTTGTTTTGTTCATTTTTGTTAACTTGCTTGATTATTTGGTTCATTTTTGCTCATTTTGTTGCCTGATACGTTCATTTTTTAGTCACGCTATTGCTTGTTTTGTTCATTTTTTCTGTTCTTGTTTGCTTGTTTTGGAAATCTTTTGCTAATTTATTTGACTACTTTTACTGATTCTGTGGCTTATTTTGTTCATTTCTATTGTTTTGGCTTGACAAAGTAGCAGCACATTAACTGACTGCTCTTCCCCAACATTTGGAAGAAAACTGCCAAATTTACTCCTACTGTACTCAATAAGGTAAGCCAAAATTAACTGAGTGGAAGTACATGTTTGTTTCAAGTGAAATAACCACATTAAGCACATATTTTAAAATAAACTATTAAGGTAGATGTAAAGGAGAAAATGTGCTTGAATACTACCCACCTCTGATTATTATCAAACTGATTACTTAGTTGCTTACGAGCAGTAGGTACTGTATTTGGCCTTTTATTAGTGATGGGAGTTAATTGGACACCATTAATATTGGTAGTAAACTAATGAGTGGATTATATGTGGCTACTATGGCTGGATGTGTTCACTAATATTTGAATTGTTACTTGATTTTCCATTATTTTATTTTTTGTTAACTATGTGGATTGTCTCTTCAAAAGTCACACAGCTTGCTTCTAATGGCTGTGAAAATGCATAATTATGAAGATGACGCGCATCCAAAAGTTGTTATTCTAACACTGAAAGTGTCTCTGCAGGTTCATCATGACCAGACGGTGGTTGGTTTCACCTCTTTTGATACTTTACCACCCACTCACAAGGAACAAGGTGAAATGTGTCAAGGAGGCAGCTGGTGTGGTGATGGTGACATGTACACTACCAGTCAAAGGTTTGGACACACAGTCTCCTTCGGTGTTTTTTCTTTAATTGTATTATTTTCAACATTGTGCATTAATACTGAAAATATTCAAACTTTGAAAGAACATGCATGGACATTTGGATAATCTAAAATATAAAATATCTTCTGGGTTGTTCAGCACTGGTTAATGTAAAATGAGAAATATCATGCATGTAAATGATGGCATAGTATGGCGTGATTTGTCTCCTACCACTGACCCATTCATGTTTTTTTTTTCCAGGGTGGGCCATCACAAAGTTGCTGCTTTCTGCTCTTTGTACACATCTTCTGAGGTATGGTGTTGTTGGAGATAAATAGTCAAGAGTAAAGTTTAAGTCTTTGCCACAATTCATGCCACACCTACTTATAGGGAACCTGGTTTACTTGTGACAGACCTGTAGATGAACATTCTAAAACTCTCCTGTTGTCTTTATTCCTCTTACTAGGAACATGCACCTGGTGTAAAAATTATACATATGAACATTTGCTTTGCTTAACGCCATCGCTCCTTACGCACTTTCCCGATCTGAGTCACTATTTCTTATCCATATGAAGGTGTTCTGCTTAGATCTGCATTTTAAGTGTGATGTGTCATTCATCAAGTTCGGGGTAATAGCATGCTTGATTTATTCCGTAGACATTTGGTTTCAATGTGTGCATTTATCACTGAGATCACTCCACAATCCTTCTTTCTATGCTGAAAAAGCAGACATTATGCATGTAGACACTATATACATTCTAACATCGCCCTCCCCGAACACATCCACATATTCACTCATTTCTTGTAGGTGAAGAAATATTTGCAGATGCATAAAAGTGCAGGTGTGCTGGAGAACAAGTATTCTGTCAAACCCAGTGAGGGAAACCCCATGCTTTTGCTCAGCAGTATGTAAATGTACCTGACAACACAATAACATATGCATTTATTTTACACATGAAATTAATCTTTGCATAAAATCCTGTTCACATTAAATGGTCAACAATGACTCAACAGTGCCTTCTGACCTCTGTTTAGCTACCTTAGTCTTGTCAAGGTTACTTGTTACACTTGCAGTAACTGTGATGTGTACTGTATATCATGGTTACTTCTGTCAATTTGTTGTCAGTTTGGACTGGTCAAAAATAATCCCTGCATTCATACTGAAGTGGAACGATGACATTATTGATAGTTAATGATGATGGAGCTTCTGTTGTCCTGTGGATCTGATCAACTAAACAGACGGCGTAGACTTATGAAAAATGGTTATTTTGTTACTTATATCACCATGACGCTGTTAGTTGAAAAGAAAATGTGTTGCATGAAAATTAGGTTAAGGCGTGATTTGAGAGGTGCTGAGAACAGATGGCCGCACTGGATGAATGTATTGCATTTCAAACCTGTCAGTCAGGGCAAAACGATTTGTATTATTAGTATTTTTTACAATAGTGACTGCTGTTGATTTTGTTTTCTAACCTTAATTCTTTTATTTTTTCCTGTACTGTATCATGTATGTATTCAACAATTGAAGTTCTATTCATGATTACTAATAACAAAAAATATATGTACGTATTTAAGCAGCTAAATATTGCATATTTGCTATTTTGCAGACTCCTTTAGCAATATCATGCATATGTCTATATTTTGCCCATATTAGAAAATGCCCCATCCTCAAATATAACCAAAGTAATCTCTACCAAAAGCAGCTGTTGCATCATTTACCTTACCAGTCAAAAGTTTGGACAGACCTTCTCCTACATTTTTGCTTCGTTATATGTATTATTTTCCACATTGCCCATTAATGCTGAAGAATCTAATTTCTTGTCTTCTTATGCCGCTTTTCCATTAGTACCTACTCGGCTCGACTCAGCCTGGTTCTACTCAACTCGGTTGCTTTTCCATTACAAGCGAGTACTATCCGTGTAGGCGGAGTCGCGTCCTGAAACTCTGCTGTCGGACCTCGTCGTTGGACATGGTGTCGATTTACATGTTGCCATTGTCGATTAATACAAGTAGCGATGACACAAATATACGGTTGCTCTTGCTATGTTTTTAGAAATGGCGCAGTTCCTTGTTGAGTGGGAGTCTCTCTCGAGACGCGTCCAGTGACGCCACGCCCTAGCCAATCAGTGGCCTGCACTCTGCGTACGTCACGTTCTCTACTCGACTCAGCTTACTTAGAACCCCGGCCGAGCAGGTACTAAAAAAGTACCTGGTACCAGGTACTAATGGAAACGCTCCCAACCCGAGCTGAGTCAAGCCAAGTAGGTACTAATGGAAAAGCAGCATTAATGTGCTTTAGACCATCAGTTGTCATGTGCAGGGGAAGGGTGGATACAGAGTCAATAGTCTTATTAGTGCTACTACAACTATTGTACAAATCCTACTGTACAAATACTGTTGCTGTTTTAAAGTATGAGCCAATCCATTATCCTGTACTGTTCCACCTGCTACTTAAACATGTTATCTGTTAAAAACAAGGCCAGACTCACAGGCATAACAACCACAGCTTCCATTATAATTCATCTCTCCACATCAAACCTAGCAGAACCAAACACTGAGACCGTCACACACAAACTCAATAGAGCAGGACATCACATAACTACTAAACACCTACCTCATCCCACTCTCCTCAGGACATAGATACTGAACACTGAGGTGCACAAGGGCTTGCATTGGGAAAACCCTGATCCACACTGTCATAGCAGCCCTGACAAAAGGTCTCAAGTACTGAACACTCTTCTGTTGTATATTTTGAAATTGTGCCTTGCTTTGTTATATTCTGAGGTGGAGTTTGTGCAATGGAGGTGGTGATGTGGAAAAAAATGACCGAAGGGGACAATAAAGTATTGATTTATTAACATGATTATGCCTTCTCTTCCAGCTCTCAGAGAGAGCAGATGCATTTATCTGCCGCTCCCACCCCAGCCTCCCTCCTTCTGTGTCCTATCTGTGTGTTTGCTTCAAGCCCTGACAGCATCTCTGCCTAAACTCAAAAACATCATGGAATTAATCAGCTGGACTTTAAACACAACTGACACCCTTTTTTCAAACAGGAAGATGGCACCAGGGGAACCCGCTTGCCCTGAAGGGATGGTTGCTGTCAGGTATGTAAGGGGCGCATGGAATGTATGGTGACTTACGTGTTTGGCACCACTTTCTCTTGAGGATGTGGAAGATATTTATCTATTTGGAACCATGATAAGAGGATTTCTGCTGATTGGCGTGGGTGTTCTCCTGGTGTATCGCTCGATTAAGAAGACGGAAAAAGCTGTTCAAAGCCCAGCAGAGCTTTGTCGGCAGATTGATCTGCTGGGAAGGGCACTAGTAGCACAAAATGAGACAATTTCTGAATTCAATCGAAGAGTGGTCAACAACAGTACCGATGTCCCTTCGCATTCAGGTCTTAAGGTCCGGCAACGAAAATGAAGAAGTGGAATAGTGAGGAGATTCAACTTTTTCTGCCTCTGAGGACATGCATTCAGTGCTGGAACCCGCTGCTTTTTCCGCCCCCACTTTCACTATTCACCATGATTTAGGGTCAGGATGGACTACATGGACATGTGCCGCCAACACCATGAGCATGTGGGCGCAGTAACATTCTGACTTTTGTCGGGACTGATAAGGCTACACATGCATCCAATTTTACACGATCACACTTACTACACAACCAAGGCTCTCTCTGGAAATGCTTTGTAAATTAATGTTGTGTTGCAACTGTCTGCTAAATGTGCTTGAGGTTTTTCTATATGCCGTAATTATGCTCCCTCAGGACCCTAGTTGTGGATACTGTGTTTTTTACTCTACAGTCCCACTGCTGTCTTACCCACTCTTTCCCCCCACTGTTCAAAAGGTAGCACGACCCGGTTGCTGCGGCCTTTCCCCCTTTCGTGGGAGAATAAAATTTCTTTTTTTTCTGTACTGCTTGCTGTTGGAAACAAATAACAACAAAGGAAACCTTGAACCTTAGGGTAAATACTCTAGGTTAAGTAAAGAGAAAAGACCGTCTTCATTAAGAAATGAAGGTCAGTCTGAAGCATACCAAGACCTTTGACTGTGTCCCAAAGTGCAGCCAAAACCCTCAGACACAATGACGAAACTGTCCCTCATGAGGACTGTCCCAAGAAAGGGCAATCAAGAGCTTCCTCTGCTGCAGAGGAGACATTTAGTAGAAATACCATAGTCAGAATCTGGTAGTTTACAGTCCATGGCTTCTTCAGTGCTAACTGGTCTAATGCGACCAGTGACTCAGGATTCCACCCTTTCATCCTAAGAGGTGTTAGGGTGTACTCACACTGGGGCCATTTTGGCTTGAGCTGAGCCGGGGCCCACTTCAGACCTTTGCAGTCCCTAGTGCGTCTCTGCTCACATTACTACCGGCCGAGGCTCGATTGGTCTTGTAGAGACGTCATCACGTTGTTTGTACATTGTGTGTATGTCATCAGAAGCTGCAGCCACCGCATTCAACAGATTCGGTATCATGGATCACAACATGGGAAACATGTAGATGATCATAATGATTTTATGGCAAAGTCTGTGCCATTTCGCTCTGATACTGTCCGGTGACACACCTAGGTTTCTTGAGAATGCAAGGTGACAATTTCCAATTAACTACGATGCCCGCAGGTGGAGTTTTTTTCAGCTGCTGCAATTGTTTTGACATGAGTGTAGTGAAGGATGCGGTGATTTTACGTCATCGTCACGTACAGTCGCCGTGCTCATATGCATGTGTGACCGTGGCCCATCTCTTCCAACTGCGCTGAGGCCCAGGGCCAGAGTGTGGTTTGCTTCTACTCACATTACTCAAACGATCCGCGCTAAAGGTGTGAAACGCACCCAGGTGCGGAACAAACTGCCAGTATGAGTAGTTTCACCTGGGCCGGGGTCATTACAGAGTTATTGGGGTCCCTGTCCATGGCAGAGGCAGGGTTGTAGAGGGTCATTAGAGGTTTCAGCCTGAGGATAGTGACAGGAGGGTGAATGACCCAGGAAATTGTCTCCAGTTTGGATGGGTAGAGTTATAAGAACAGAATGGTAAAATGGTGAGAGATTGTGTCTTAGCCTTCCCCCTCAATTCAGAGAGGATCATTCCAGATCCACAGAATCATTTTTGTGAATCTGGAATGACCCTACATGCTGTCTGTCCCCAGTAAAAGTCCATTTCCATTTTTCCTGCATAAAAATCAGTTTGGGGAAGAATAAAAAAAAACAAACAAAAAACAAATCCATTCAAGTCCAAAAAAGTCACTCTGCACTGTTCACATCCAGCTCTTAATATTTTACTTTACCATGACCTGAGTGAGCATGAGCAATGAGGTCAAGTCGAAAACACTTTATACTGGTGTTAATATTTAAACACTGGTTTTTTTCTCACCAAAATCATGAATTAATCACTCTCCTTAAGAGGTGCACCCTGTTCCCCTCCAACCCCATCAGTTTGTATTGCATGCTGTCATCTTTCTATAACCCTTATCCATACCTCACTCATTCACTCCTTCATCACCCTCTTGGAAATTTTCTCATTTGGTTTATTTCAGCATTTTTGGTCGTTGTTTCAGTCCACCTTCACTTTCCCTCCCCTTTGTGTGGTTCAATAATAGATGTGAGACGCTCTGTCTCCCTTCAGCTAGCTTGGGAGGTTCAAGAGACATGACTCGGCTATGGAGGGCACTTTGTACAACTCCTGACACGCACACACTCCAAAACACTCACACACATGTTTTACTGCAGGGTTCAAGCAAGGGCCATCTCTGTTCCATTAATGTTTCAGCAGAGAAAGTGCTTGGTGTGTGTTTAGCATTTATTCAGAACCTTACAAGTTGACAACAAGCAGGGTTACTGTGAATCTGAATGTGCATAAGTCACTGTCAGGGTTACGGCTTCACTTCATCCAGAACAAACACGAAATGCTACCAGGGTCAGAGGTTCTGTACCCTGCAGCAAGAAACTTATGTCTCTCCAACGATATCCTGGGACGTCATTCCTCTTCATGGTTGAATTACGCAGCCTGATCTTTAGAAGATTTTTCAAAACTGTGATATATACCGCTTTGCAAACTCAGGACACAATTAAAGGTGATATTTTCACGTTTTTCCATCCCAAATTCTAAAACAAATAAATTTTCAGTTAATATTTCCTATGATAGATGCAACAAAATGGTCAAGATGGTGCTGTGGATGGCTGCCTCGGTACTGCACTCTCTAGTACTGTGCATACATTTATTCTTTTTTTGTGTACCTACATACTCAAACCACATCACTTTCAGTAGGGATGAGCTCCTAAACATTAGACAGCTCACTTCATAAACTTTTCCAACTTTCTACTTGGACCCCAACAGTTTTCTGATCTTTTGGTTGGTGGAGCAGCAGTGCTCTATGGTATGTGGAGGAGAGCCAGTCAGCGCACTTGTGAAGCGCAGACAATGGGGCTTCCGCACCGTGCTCCCAGCCATACATCTCGCCAGTGTTCGCTCTCTGCCTAACAAAATGGACAAGATGCTTCTCCTGATCAGAATAAACAGAGATTTGGCGCATTCTGCGGCTCTTTGTTTCATGGAAAGCTTTGCGACTTGGAGCTACAGTTACTCTTTCTGAACTGTAAGCCTTTTTAATTGACTAGATAGATAGATAGATACATAGACAGAGAGACAGACAGACAGACACACAGATAGAGAGGATCTCAAAAGACTACACAAAGCTGTTCAAATTCCAGGTTTTTGTGAGCTAAAAAGGTGACACCAAGATAAATAAATTCACAACTTTTTCCACCTTTAATGTAACGTATCACCTCTACAACGCAATTGAAAAACAAACTGAAACCTTTCAGGGAGGTGAATTAAAAATAAATAACTGAGCTAATGAGGTTGCACAAGTGTGCACACTGGGCCTGTGCGGATCAAGTGGCTCCCATCTTCACTCAGATCTTCAACAGATCTCTGGAGCTGGGTGAAGTCCCTTCCTGCTTAGAGCATTCCACCATCATCCCAACGCCCAGCAAACCCTGCATCACAGGACCGAATGACTATGGACCTGTCACTCTGACATCTGTAGTTTTGAAGACCTTTGAACGCCTGGTGCTAACCTACCTGAAGTCTCTCATGAGTGACGTGCTAGACCCCCTGCAGTTTGCCTATCAGGCATACAGGTCAGAGGATGATGCAGTCAACATTGAACTGCACTATATTCTGCAACATCTGAATCATCCTGGGACTTATGCATGGATCCTCTTGGTGGACCTCAGCTCAGCGTTCAACTCCATCATCCCCCAAACCCTCTGCTCCAAACTGTCCCAGCTTGCTGTGCCACCTGCCCTCTGTAAGGGGATATACAGCTTCCTGACTGACAGAAGCCAGCAGACAAGGCTGGTACAATTCACCTCAGATGCACAGACCACCAACACTGGTGCCCCCCAGAAATGTGTCCTCTCTCCACTGCTCTTCTCCCTCTACTCCAATGATTGCACCTCTACGGATCCATCTGTGAAGTTCCTGAAGTTTGCTGATGACACCACTGTCATTGGTCTCATCCAGAATGATGATGAGTCTGCATACAATTGGCAAGTGGATCAGCTGGTGCTCTGGTGCAGTCAGAACAACCTAGAACTGAACACGCTCAAGATGGTGGAGATGGCAGTGGACTCTAGGAGACAGTCCTCAGCAGCCCTGTATCTGCAGTGGAAAGCTTCAGATTCCTGGGCACGTTTTTATCTCTCAGGACCTGAAGTGGGAGCAGAACATCAGCTAAATCATCAAGAAGGGCCAACAGAGGCTGCACTTCTTCTCTTGAGGAAATACGGACTCCCCACTAGCAGTTCTACACTGCAGTCATTAGGTCTGTCCTGTGCACCTCCATCATGGTGTGGTTTGGAGCTGCCACCAAAAGGGATAAGACCAGAAGGCAGAGTACTGTGAGGACTGCAGAGCACATCATTGGTACCCCCCTGCCCTCGATCCAGGACTTGTACTCCTCCAGGACTCCTAAAGGCCCATTTAAATTCTATGCAAGTGCGTTGTGTAGCTAATGTTGTTCTTAGAAAAGAACAGACATACTAAAATGATAACTGTGACATTGTAAGCCATGTTGCCTGCCAGGTTGCCTGTTTTATTACTTATATCAGGCTGTCACAAACAAGCTACTAGCTAGTTTGCATCGTAGACAGCACCTTTAAAGAGTTGTGTTATTTATTGAATTTTATATTTTTGTGTATTGATTTGGTGCTTTTCTCGCAATGTGTTTTATCTGGTTATTGACTGTATTTAGTTGCAGTAATTCTTTCATGTAGTAGCTGAGATTTGGGGGAAACAATTTGTCTAGTTGTCTGGCTGTTACCTCCACCAAGGAGGTTATGTATTCATGTTGGTTTATCTGTTTGTCATTGTTAGCAGGATTACAGAAAA
>JAQQAE010023110.1:0-10111 GCA_029823295.1 Pseudamia nigra
AATTTGGTGTTAAAAATTCAATTAAGCTGCTTATATTGGGGGTTTAGTGAAGACGGGTCATTTTGACCCAGAGGACAAAGGGTGTATACAGAAAATGAGGACAACAGGAGGGTTAATAAATAAGGTGGATGCGTCATTGAATTGCTAAATCTGAATTAATTTTCATGACCTTAAGTGTTTTTTGTGATGTTTCCTTTTTTATTATTAAATAGGTAAACCCCAGGACAGAGTTAGGACAAAGTTTATAATTAAATAGAAAATGCTTTATTTATCTGCATGGCCGCACAAATCCATTTGGCTGCAAATGCCTCCTGTGTAACAGATCAGTCGTTATGGGGAACCAGGACCAGGACCCGTCCACAGGATGGACCCTGACCCACCAACGGACCACAGCGGAGACCTGTGTGATCCTGAGCCGCAGAGGAGACGGCGTGTGCTGGGATTAAATCAGAGCCGTGGCTGGAGGGTTAATGGGGAGAAACACTGAGGAAGCTGGAATGACAGCAGTTTTCTCAAACTGGATCCAGCTCTGAATCTGACAGTGATGGATGAATTGTTGATTATCAGTAGGTGTCAGCCCGACCCAGTCACGGCAGGGTGGGTTCAACCGGAGTAAAAATAAGTCGGATCCCTCTCAGCGGGCGGCGATGTCCACTTTCTGTCTCAACCTGCAGACATTTGTCGTGATTGAAAATACAGCAACACAGCGACTCCTCTTCCTGTCACTTTTCTGTTGGATTTTCTCTGTGCGTGTGCTGATGAACCTGAACTGGCAACTTGCTTGTTTGTTTGCTTTGCGTGTCTAAGTCACGTCACGTGACAGCGCAACATCTAAACACAAGAGGGGGAACAAAGTGTGTTTGCTCTGCACTGACACAGCAACAGCGAGTCTGGTGACCTGGCTGTTTCCTCTTTGCCGAAACCGCAGCATTGCAAACAACAGCAAGACTTAAAGTAAAGAATCGATCTCACCAGGCTCGTATCGATCCAAAACCAATACTGACTTGGTACCGATACCATCATTCACGCGCGTTTCCCGAACAAATGCAACCTGTTCTGCAGCGTGACTAATACACATTTTTTTTCTTCTTTATTATGCATTTTTTGGCTCGTCTGACTAACATTCCAGAGTGACTTTTCACCAGGAAAATACGGCATTTCAGCAAGACAATGTCAAGACACATTCTGTATACAGTATGTTACAACCGTGTGGCTTCATAGTAAAAGAGTGGGGGGACTGGATTGGCCTGTCTGCAGTCACCAATTGAAAATGTGTGGCATATTATGAACTAGGGGGTTAGGAGAATTGGTCACTCTAAATTGTCCATAGGCATGAATATGAGTGTGAATGGTTGTCTGTCTCTATGTGTCAGCCCAGTGATGAACTGACGACTCATCCAGGCTGTACCCTGCCTTTGCTCAAGTCAGCTGGGATAGGCTCCAGCACCCCCTCCTCCCCCGACCCTCATGAGAATTAAGGGGTAGAAAATGGATGGATGGATGGATGGATGGATTATGAAAAATAAAATACATGACAATGACCTCGGACTGTTAAGCAACTGAAGTCATATGTCAAGCAAGAATGGAATACCACCTACAAAACTTCAACACTCAGTTCCTAAACACGTATTGAGTGTTGTTAAACAGAAAGGTGATCTAACAGAGTATCAAACATGCCCCTGCCCCAGCTTTTCTGAGGCATGTAGCAGAGATCAAATTCATAATGAGTGAATACTTGCATAAAAACAATAATGTTTATCAGTTTGTACATTAAAGGTCTTGTATTTGTAATGTATTCAAGTGAATATAGGTTGAAAAGGATTTGCAAATCATTTCTGCAAATCATTTATTTGCAGAAATGATTTTGCAAATCATCTATTTCTGTTTTTATATACATTTTACACAATGTCCCAACTTCATTGGAATTGGAGTTTGTACATGTGTACATGTGCTAAGCTCCTCCTCACTGGAGAGGAAGCACCATTCAGCATACGACTACGATCACTTGAGTAACTCCAGGTATTACAAATCTGATCAAGACTGATAGTCATTGCTTATCATTTCCTAATGCTAGCATTGCTGTTATGAAACCGCAGCTTTTCACTCCTTACATGAAAAGTAAAGAAAAAGCAACAGACTTATAAGTATTGAAACAAAGAGGTACTGGTGTGTTGCCTGGCATGACACCGGCTCTGAACTGCCGCTGTTGTTTTCTTACTCTTCATTGCTGTGTAAGCATAGCTAAAGGAGGAACTGGCAGTTTAGTTCAGTGGGTTCTTTGATTCTCAGCCATGGCAATGCTCAGCCACACATGCTACAACTACTGCAGCGCATATGAGGACAAAGAGTGTCTCTTGTGTGTGCATGAGAATGACTGGCCACCCGCCAACAATGCCCTTTTCACTTATTGGTGAAATCTTCCCAGGAACAGTGGATTTTTGAATATCAGATTATTGGCTGTAGTTGTTGCAAGAGCCACTTTTTCCACAAAGCCTAATACCAGGAACTAAAACAGCAACAACAATAAAGTACTAAAAATTTAAAAAGGCATTGATGGTATTTATTTTACACTGAAGTTTTTTAACCTCAGTGAGAAAAATCAAGAGTATAATTCTTTAATTCATTCCCACATTTGTTGAGAAACTGCATTTTAGTACCAAATCATGATTACCATCACCAGTTCACATCACGTGCTTCAGGTTGTCATTTCAGCCCACAATTGCCTTTGTTTTTCTATCTTGTATTGTGCATGTAAGTTTGAGGAAATGATGTATATTTGCAAATTATTGGATTTTTACTGTTTCAACTATTTCTAATTTGGGTTTGGATGTATTTTATAAGGGCAATACCAACAGAGGTAAACAAGGATGCAGCCTTGTCAGGGTGGTGAATGAAATATGTTCCAGTTTAAAATAAAATGCATATATAGAGGAATGAAATAAATAAAATAATTCACCAAATCTAAAAAAAATTACTAGTGAAACTGACGTCAAAAAACGGTGAGCAAGTTGCAAACAAGAAGTGACGGATTTAAGAAACTGTCATAGCATCACTGGCTGCAGTGTCATATTTATTGTGATTTTTGTTCTTACTGAGTCAGATCCATGTTCTGTCTGCTGCATGTTCTCACACTGAAATCTCTAGACTCCTAAAATAAACATAAGGGTACAGTCATGTCTTTGGGGAAAAGGTGCTTATGATTTCCCCGGATGAATCAGGCAGCATTTGTGAAATTCAGCAGAGACAAACACCCACCAAGACATATTATTCCAAAATATAAAATGTACTGCACACAAACTGAGACAGCATCCGATGAATACACTAGGTGATAAGAGGAAGAGGTTATTGCTGGAGGGAGACTGTTGTGACCTTCATCACTAGCAGCAGGGTAAGAAATGTGTGAACTGCCAATGGAATAATACAACAAAAGATGGGTTTTATGGCTTTCACAAATGCGACTGGTGCTGGTGTACTGTACATTCAGATTTGTGTTTTCCAAAATGTTGGTGCATTTTCAGAGCCACTGTTTCAGAAATGTTGGTACGGGTACCAAGATTCAGCACTGATAGGGTACTAGTGGCAACCTCTGAAGCTAGGATGGCTATTTCCATAACACCAAAAAGGAGGACAATTTGTTGTATTTCGTGAATCAAGAATAATTGCGACATATAGGATTGTAGTGTACTCCCCGATACAATGCAATTTTGTCCTTGATAATGATAGTACTTCTGTCCTTTCCTGCTTGCATCCAAAAAGTATTTAAATAAGCATCCAGGTTGAGGCTGCACCAGATGCTGGACAGGGCATTCATGGTAAATTCTGCACTGTCTGGCCTAAAGCTGGACGTATGGCCACCCTATGTGTGGTACCTACTGGACCAAATCACTTTGCAGACTACTGTGCCTTCTTTCAGTGCTGTCAGGGTTGTAGTTTTTTTCACTCCATTGTGTATGTGGTGCTTTTTTTGTCTGGAGCATCTGTCTGGAGACCCTGTCCCATCCCCATCTATAATTAGCCATCAACAATCAAGCTACTTCCGTCTCCTGTTGAACTGGCCAGCTTATTGTTCTGCCAATAGCTAGATTGTCCAGTCACCCTACATCGTAACTGTGTTGTTTGCTTGTGTGCTTCACCTAAGCTTGGTCTCCTGCTAGGAGTCTGCCAAATCCCACCTTCAGACTCAGCTCCTCTGGTTAGCTAGATTAGCTCACAACCTGCAACATGCTCTCCATTGGTCCATTGGTCTTATTTGGTAATTACCATCCAAAACATGGCAAAATGCCTACAGCAAAGTGATGAAAAGTGCAGAATTATTTCACCAAGAAGGCAGGCTGGAGCACTGAAGTGTGCAGCAAAAGGCTTGAAAGGCATGCAAAAACAGAAACGTATCAAACTTAAATAATCATGTGATACTAACTTGCGTCTTCCCTGTAGTATTGTGCTTCTGCCCTCTGCCCTAGGTCTGTAGGTCTCTTGATGTCCTTGCTGTGTGTTTGCTGATTGTAGACTGGTCCAGTGTCTGTATGTTTGTTATTCTATCTCTACTCTTTTCTTTTGTCTCTCCTCTGTCCACTAACCCTAACCCATCGAGGCAGATGGCCGCCTACCCTGAGCTGCTGGTTCTGCTGGAAGTTTTTCTCTTCTGTTAAAGGAAGTTTTTCCTCCACCCTGTTGCTATTGGCTTGCTCTCAGTGGTTCTGTTGGGTTTACTCTCTGTATAGTCTTGAGGTCACGGTCTTGAATAGTGAAGCACCTAGAGATAATTGTTGATTATGATTGGCGCTGTACAAATAAAATTGAATTGAATGAGGGGATGTGGCTAACACCAGGGGAATGCTCCCTGTTTAGATCTAACATGACCAAATGCTGAATACATCAGCTGACAGTGTTGGATGTTGTTGTGTATTCTGACACTCTGCCCCCCCCCCCAAATTGTCATGTTGGAAACACTGTATTTTCTTAAATGTTGTTGGTTTTTTCTGTAATGTTGCATTTTCAAAAATGGCACCATGTTTTATCATCTTGCTGTGCTTTTCGATGTTGATATTGCAATGTAATGTTGTGGGTGGGTTTGTTTACCTGTGTCCCACCCCAGGACCGGAGACTCTGATTGCAGCAGGTGGCGATGATTGCTGGGGAGGAGAGAAAAAGGGACTCTGATAGATCCAGGGAGGCAGACAGACAAAGCTGAGTTGGTGACACACTGAGTATGAGAGGGTGTAGTTTGCAGCTGTTTTGGGTTGCCAGTTGTTAACTTCAAATTACCAAGTGGTTACTGGAAGAAGTAGCTGTCCAGCTGTTTTTGCATTCCCTTTAAATGTTAAATGCACAGATAAAATGCAAATATACACAAAAGTGTGCCATCACCCAAAGTGATAAAACAAGCCTTAAATATAAAGTAGGATCTACACTGCTACATTTTTGGACTTATTGCCTTACAGAACATCTGAAGCCTTCAGTCAAATCAGTTGAGCTTCCTTGAGAATATAAGACACGGTCGTTTTTGTGTGTTCAGCAGCTCTGCACTCGACCGCTGTGCTCAGCTATCTGAGGTCACTGGTGGCTGAACACAGGATTAAATGAATACATTCAGCAGTTCCCGCTTCAGGACAGGAAGTTGTATCTGGTCTAGTGCTGAGGGACAGAGGTGAAAAAGAAAAGACCCTGTTAAAATGTTTAATTTCAGTTGATCAAGAAAAATAGTGATCAATTTAAAAAGAGGACAATATTTTTAATTTAGTTTGTCGAAAGAAAAGGCACAAAACCTGAACAAAAACAAAGTATAGCCAAAAATAAATTAGTAGTATATTATTCACATGCCATTAGATCTAACTGCAGAAATGGAAGATGATCATCCTATGTTTTAATAGTGTATATTCACATACAAATGAACATTGCTATGTTTTCCCTTATAACAATGATCTCTTTATATTTATTTTTTTCCACTGAGCCTTTGGTTCTACTGGAGGTTTTCTGTCATGTTAAAGATAGTTTTTCCTCCCCCCTATCGCCCTCAGCTTGCTCTCGGAGGTTCTGTTGGGTTTGCCATCTCTATAGTCATGAGGTTTTGGTCTTGAATTATGAAGTGCCTAGAGATTGGATTATGATTGGCACTATACTCTAAAAATACAATTGAATTTAATTAAATCCATTGTATATCAGGTTGTATCCAGTGTTATAAGTAGTTACCAGAGTTACCCAGAATAGTCAAATCAAATACTGCTCATGCATTTTTGAGGTATGTTCTCCACTGTAGAAGAGTGTGGATGTGTATTCATTCAGATGCAACCTTTAACTAAATACAGTGGAACTCCGGGTAATGAACACTTCTACCAACAAAATTTTTGGGTAACGATGAAAAAAAAAATCTGCCAAAATTGTGTCCCGGCTAACGAAAAGATTTATGTTACGAACAAAAGACTCAGAAGTGAGAGCATGTGCTTCGCGGACGCTATCACTTCAGGGTCCATCTCGGCCGAGTGTAAACGTCAACGTGAACTCCGCGCTGCATATTTGCCTTCTTTCACCTAAAATACTGCTTCATTTTGTGTTTTTCAACATGGGACCTAAGAAGAATGGCTGTCTCCATCTCATCCTCCTCCGGTAAGTATCTTTATAAATCAATAAATGTGCACATACGGGTGTGTAATACATTATATGGAAGTCTTCGTGGGTCTCAGAACAGATTAATTTGTTTTTACGTGTATTCCTATGGAAAAACAGACCCGGCCTACCAAATGTTTCGCCCAACGAACATGACGCACAGATTAATTTCGTTACCTGGGGTTCCACTGTATTACAGAACATTTACAGAACTGGGGCCTTTCTGGGTGGAGTTTGCATGTTCTCCCCATGTCTGCGTGGGTTCTCTCCAGGTATCCGGCTTCCTCCCACAACCAAAAACATGCACTAGGGGGTTAGGTGAATTGGTCACTCTAAATTGTCCATAGCATGAACGTGAGTGTGAATGGTTGTCTGTCTCTATGTGTCAGCCCAACAATGAACTGGCGACTCATCCAGGGTGTACCCTGCCTTCGCTCAAGTCAGCTGGAATTGACTCCAGCACCCCCCCGCGACCCTCATGAGGATTAAGGGGTAGAAAATGGATGGATGGATGATTCAGTGTCATGGCGGCACACTAGGTTGGTGTGTGTCCATGGACAGTGTTCATAACCACTGTGATGTTACCCATTGGTTACTGTGCTGCTTTGGTTTCTCATTTTGGCTGCAGCCATTATGGCTTCTTGAGGCAGCACTAACCTTGATGGACTAAGTGAGTCAAGCTGAAGTGGAAATAACTTCTTGCACAACACTAACAAGGAGAAGTGTTCAAATGCAATACTTCATGAAATGTGTATTACAAATCCAAGCTCAGCCCGGGCAACAGTGCATGGCTTATATTTTATTTATACATTATTTATTTATTTATTTGGGACAGTGCATATCAATGAACAGCTGTAACAAATACAGCTGTAAATATACCTGATTATGGCAAAACTGCTAATTTCCATCTGTTGTCCCCAGGTAACAGACAAATGACAATACATAACACAAAGCAGACATAAACACAGAACATTAACAGAAGCTGGCTATAAGTGGTCAGATTTGATTTTGTTTCATTCACTTTTTCAGATTTGTTTTGAAGGTTGCATACTGTATGTTTGTGAGTCTCTTACAGTATTGTAAGTGGTAGGCTGTTCCAATATTTAGTTGCTTTGACTGACAGCACTGTTTGTCCAAATGTAATGCATTTATGTGGTACCTCACAATCCCCTCAGGCTTTTACAGTGGTGTCAATCCCACTTACACACTTCTATCTAATAAAATCCTTCAAAGGGGGTGGGGCAAGTCCATGCAAAACTTTAAAAATAAGACATGCATTTTTAAAATGAACAAAATGTTGAAAGTTTAAAAATGTGTATTTATCCAAAACTGTGCAATAATAAAATGATTTTTTAATCAAAGATTTGTATGGCCTTTTTAAAAAGAGACTATTGGTTTGAGTGTTGTGCCATTGGCAAGAGACCAAGTTGTTATCCAATATTGTGTGAGAAAATCATTGAGTGCAGAAACATCCTGGAAGCATTCATTGTCATAAAATGTCTTACCTGTCTAAAATTTTGGAAATTAAAATTGACTGTCTTTGCAATTTGTTTGGCATGTTTTTTAAACGTTAATGTTGACTCCAATGTCAACCCTAGATATTTGATTTCACTGACTAGAGTGAGCTCCACACCTTCCAGGAAAACATTTGACCACTCGAGTTGGGTCGGTTGTTTTGTAAACAGCTGGCCTAACTTTGTTTAGTTGGAAACATGATTTTGTGACCCAAATTTGCACTTGAGCCATTGCTGATGTTAAGGTTAGTAATGTTTTTTGAGGGTTCCTTGCATGGGTAAAAATAACTGCATTGTCTGCATACACCTGCACACTAACATTCACACACACTTCAGGTAGGTCATTTATATCGATTGTAAATGAAATCAGCCCCAAAATGCTCCCTTGGAGGACCCCTGCTAGACACTCAAGGTAATTGGATTTGGTGCCAGATAGAGATATACACACTGCTTTCTATTAGACAAATAAGACTGAAACCAAAGTAGCGCTTCTTGTGAAAAGTTAAAACCTGTCAGTTTAGATAAAAGTATATCATGGTTAACAGTATCAAAACCCTTTTTTAGGTCTAAAAATACAGCACCTATGAATGCATTTTTATACAGCAAACTTTTGATTTTTTTCTATAAAAATACAATTTTCAGACTCAGTAGAGTGGTGGGTACAAAACCCAAACTGCATTGGATGTAGGGATGTGTAGCCATTATTTAAGTGATTGTTCAATTGTTTTGCCACCCACTTCTCAGCCATCTTGGAGATTAGAGGGAGGCTACTGATTGGTTGATAGTCAGTCATCTCTGTTTTATGACCAGACTTAAAAATTGGAGTGACTAAAGCCAGCTTCCATGCTGAAGGCAGAACACTCTGTTTAAAAGATAAAATTTACCAAATGTGTGATGGGTAGTCTTTGTGTAGTTTTAAGAAGTCTGTGTCTAGCCCATAAACATCTTTAGACTTTGCACGTTTGAGACAGTTAATGATTTTCATCATCTCTACTTCCGATATTGCCTCTATTTTCAAAACTGCATGATTGAGATCAGGAGGTTTAAATGCACAGTCTGGTGGAATAAACTGCTGAACTATCTCACAGACTGAATTCATGAAATAATTGTTTATTTCTGTAGCTACAATCAACAGATTTTGCTCAAGTACATTATTAATTTTTATTTCAAGATTATAATTGCAATTTTTTGATTCTTTCTAATTAGCGTATGCACATTTCACCCAATAAGTTTATTATTTCCCCATTATAGCAGTTGATTTTATGCCAGTGCATGTGAGCATCAGGTGATTCTTTCTGCACACCCAGAGTGTGATATTTAAACTGCCAGTGCTTTGAAAAGGATGTTCACACTATGTTTGTGAAGATTCTCAGTCATCCAGGTCATGATATCCAAGGTGTGTGGTTTTCATAACTTCAGTTCTGAACTGAAGAAGCTTCCTGGATAGCTAGTGAAATGTCTTCAAACCAAATTTCCAGGCCAGTCAACAGAAGGAAAACCACACACCTTGGATGTTCACGCTAATTCACTAGAACTCTAATGAGAATTATACACTCACTGGTCACTTTATTAGGTACTCCTTGCTAGTGTGAGATTAGACTTCCTTGCAATAATAAGATGGTACACTGTGGTCATAAAGGGATGGACATGATCAGAAGCAATACTCATGTAGGCTGTGGCATTTAAACAATGCACAGTTAGGACAACAAGTCCTAAACTGTGGCATCACTTGTAGCCTGAAGTGTTGATACAAGGTAGGATTGAGCTGTGATTCAGGTTGCGTATGTCAATCATTAGTATAACTTCCAAATACCACAGTGGAAATTGAGATTCACTAGACATTTCTTCTTATGTGGTTGTCCATCTGCTTCAAGGTTTGACATGTACATCCATCAATAGATGCTCTTCTATTTTACTTACATTCAACAAAAATATAAACGCAACACTTTTGTTTTTGATCCCATTTTTCATGAGATGGACTCAAAGATCTAAAA
>JAQQAE010023111.1:0-10111 GCA_029823295.1 Pseudamia nigra
GCGCGGAACGAACTGCCAGTGTGAGTACGCCCTAAGACTTTACCAAGCAGTGCTAAACAAAATCATATTGTAGTGTTGTTAGTGTAAGCACTTACCCACAACTGCAGTCGAGTGTATCTCAGGTAAAACTATGTCCATATTGAATAAATAGATGATATGAAGGTCTGACTCGGTCCGACTCGAGCTAGTTACTGTAGCAATATATAATAGCACGGCACAGATTATTTTACTGTAATATGATGACGATGCAGATGAAACACAAGTGACTGACTTTGCAAATGAATACATACAGTCAAAGTGTCTCCACCATTTGAAGCAGAGAGAAACTATCAAGTCTGTGAAACCTGCTACAGGAATAACATTGATTTCTAAGCAGCGGTGTTGGCATGACGAGAGAAGCTATTCGGTAGTCAGGCGACTAGTTCCGATCGGAAAGCTGCCGAAGACTTTGTTCAGCTTTCTCAACAACGGACTTCACTTCCTCAACAAGTGTTTAATTGTGATAAGACGGGACTCTTCTGGAAGAAAATACTACGGAGGACATTCATCACTGCCGAGGAAAAGAAACTGCTGTTTACTCTGTGTACGTGCCATCATCATGCCTCCCTTGTCTGCAGTCATGACGGTAAGGTGACATTATAAACCATTTTTTAAAACTAATTTCATGCATTCCATTTCAGATAATTAACATAACTTCCTTTTCAAATAATAACAATGAATGAACGTGCACGTGCGGTTAATACATACTATATATGGGAGTTTTCGTGATTCTCTGAACAGATTAATTGGTTTTACATGTATTCCTATGGGAAAACTGGTCCTGTCTCATGAGTTTTCGTGTCACAAGCGTGACGTCAGAACGGATTAAACTCGTATGACGGGGTACCACTGTATTACAATACAAGAGTTGAAGCACAAAAATCTACATATGTACAAAATGACATTTACTATTAAAAACCAACAAAACTATAATAAAGGCACAGTAATAAAGGCTCTGCAACCATTTTTGGGTCACAACTTGGGGAAAGGCATTCTTACTGCTAATATTTACAAAATCCAAAGTTTGTTGAGCACAAAGCCAGAAGTCTATCACACAGAGGAACATTTAGTACTGTATCTATCGTTTGGTTCTAAGTAGAAGAAGTAGAAAAAGAAGAAATTGATGCAAAGAATATGTGAAGCAAGCTAAATAGAAGATAAAGAGCTGAGAAAGTGTACAGTGAGGAGAAAGGCGAGAGCTGAGACTGGAGAATGAGCAGCACTCCTGAGCACTGATCACACCATGTAAGGCTTTATTCACAACAATGAAGCAAGCCTTGAGAGCAATATCTCTGAGTGTCACATTCCCACCGTCTCCATGGTTTTAGTATTTCCTGCTTGGCTCTAACTAACTTGGCTGTGGAGATGAAGGTACCCGCTCGCGTAGGCTGAGCTGTTTGCAGGGAATCGAGGATTAAAAAGCGGCGTAAACACAAGCCAATCAACCTCAACCATTGAATGCACACCCGGCTCTGCCTATGCTTATTAAATTTCATGGTACTTTTTTGCCATTGTGTTTGTAAACTAAAATGTGCCATAGTCTTCAAAGTGCAGTTGTAACAGGAGCAGCTGAGTCTAGCTTGAGGATACCACGAGGTTGAATATGTTAAAAAAGAGCTTCTCTGAGCTACTGTATCTGAAAGCCAAAAGACGATCAATTTAAGAAACACGATTAAGATGCAAAACTGCCATAAAAATGATTTGTCTGTACTTCCTGTAGCTACTGAAACTTCTGAATCCATAAATGGGCAGAGGAAGAAAAGGCAGACTAGGACTGATATATGACATAAGGTCTCATATGTTTATTAAAGTTGGTGATGCAGTGTGAATGATAAAAATTAATGTCACAGTCATGCAGCAGAGACAAAATGCACTTTAGATAACTCAAGTCACACACAATTCCAGTAGTGTTTATGGGGGAACACACATTTAAGTCACATTTAAGTCAGAGCATATGCAGAACATGTTCAAACCATTCTAACCTTCTACTGCTTAGTTCTAAGACTGGAGTTTAATAAATGTCAAACTAAAAGTGAATTATTTATGAGGAAGACATTCTAAGTTAAAAAAGACTTCATTTGACACTGTCAGCGCTATTTTTAAGTTCTGAGTCATGTGCAACCTCTTCCTTGATAAGTACCTTTGAGCAGTAACTGAACTGAAGAAGCTTCCCGGATGGGTGGCGAAACGTCTTCAACCAAAGTCCAGTCGATGGAAGAAAAACCACACGCCTTGGACTCCATTATGGTGTTAGAGTATGTTTTCTGACAACATTTTCTGGATGTTAATTGTGGCATTACAAGGACAAAAGCTGTTTCTGATCAATCCTGAAAATTTCATCCAAATCTCTTCATAACTTTTTGAGTTACGCTGTAAACAAACAAACAGATAAATATATAAATAAGCTAACACAAATAAAAACATAACGTCCTTAGCAAAGGTAATAAGCAACTAGTCACTGGTTAACATGGGAACTTTGATGTAAAAGATTACCAGGAAGTTTTTTACTGCACATAAAATCAGTTTGTATCATCCACAGTGCTGGAAAAAATAAAGAGACCATTGCAAATGTTTCAGATATCATCATTTCTATATATATGACATCCATTTGGTTCCAGTGTCTGTTGAATTCTAACACGTGGACACGTCATCCTACTTAATGAGGTACTGATTAGGTGATCGCTTGAATCAAATTTTAATTAATGAGGAAAAGTAAGCAAATCACAGTTATTTTATCAAATAGTACTTTCTAAACTCTTCCTATATTAAAACATTAGTACCGTATTTTCCGGATTAAAAGTCGCGGTTTTTTGCATAGTCTAACTAGGGAAGCGACAAATACATCGGAGCGACTTGTATTTTGAAGAAATTCGGCTATAGATTGTTTGTCACACTGACAGCCGCTAGAGGAGGCGAGCCGCAAGCTCTCCCTTCTGGCGCGTCGCGCACTTGATGCACGTTCCCCGAACAGATGCAACCTGTTCTGCAGAGTGACTAATACATGTTTTTTCTTCTTCATTATGCATTTTTTGGCTCGTGCGACTAACATACTGGAGCGACATATCACCCGGAAAATACGGTATTGTGGTTTAAAAATGAATATGAACTTGTTTTTTTTTTTGCATTATTTGAGTCTGAAAACACTGCATCTTTTTTATTTTGACCATTTGTCATGTTCTGAAAATAAATGCCCTACGGGACAATATTTTATTTGGACTTTGGGATAAATATTGTACTTACCTTAGAGAATAAAACAAAAATATACCTATAAATAACAAAATTAGACAAACTGCTCATTTTCCAATGGTCCCTTTTTCCAGAGTTGTAAGTTTCAATATTGATGACAGACAGAAAATTAACTGATAATTACTCATAAAAACAATAACTGACAGCACCTCTACTCAATATCCAGTATGTCAGGTATGAGTTCTTCATCAACTATGAAGCAAAAAGAGAGAGAGCGCTTCATTTGATAAATTCAACATAATAATAATAATAGCGTGGTGGCAATGACAAATCTCCTTTCTTTCTGCATTCAAACAGAAAGGCCTGTATGTCGTCCCTCATGACAACATACAGTTGAGGTTCAATATTTTAGCCTCCCTATGAAAATTCTTTTTTTTTCCAAATGTTCCCCATTGTGATTGATTTGTTTTTGATCACACACACACACACACACACACACACACACACACACACACACACAGACTTCTACTGAATTTATACATTATGTTATGCTGTGATTTTTTTTATTATGCTGCCCCAATGCAGACGCAGCAGGAAAAGAGGTTTATAGATGACGGGTCTGTGTGCATTTTCATGCATGACAAGGTGGTGTGGTTTGGTTGTACTCATGTTACTCAAATGGTCCGCCCTGTAGGTGTGGAATGCGCTTCAGCATGATGTGGATTGACAGTGTGAGTACACCCTAAGTAAACAAAACACTGGCTGCACTGCTAATTGCACTGCCTGTACCGGTAATCTGTTTTTTACTTCCTTCAAGCTGTGGATGTTGATGCTTGTGTGAAACTAATTTAATAATGACATGGAGCTTCAAAATAACAAAGGAGTGTTTAACATGAGCATTGACAGATGCATTTGTGCGCAGCATGAATTGAATGTAAGAATGCACTCAGAGCAGGCTAGTCCTCAAGTGAAAGGTGTGTTAGTGTGTTAGGAAAAGCTTGGGATTTATCCTGGTTTGTTGGATGCAGGTGCTGGAGATTAGAGAGAAGAACCTCCACATGACTGCCAGTAAGATTACACATTATTTAGAGGCAGTTGTGAAGCTTGTCTATTTCTTAGGCATGCTTTCATTGCCTCCTGTCATAGCCTCTACGAGCTTTTCCGTCATGCACACTTCTATAGTTCAGACTTGCCTTTTGATCACTCTGACTGACACATCACGCTGAACTGTGCTCATGTTCAGCTGACTTCAGCTTCTCTGTACACCCAAACAGTTTTGATCTATAAATGCATGTTTGTGTACAGTGCTGCACATGCATGTATGTAACCCTTTTCCCTTCCTGGCATCACACCGTTAAATTACAAAAATGCCTTATATGTGCCCTTTAACTTTTTGCTGTACTGTCATACAGTAACGTACACTGCAGTGAATGGTGAAGTTTGCATCTATCCTGGTTTGGTTCCATTTGATGCGTGGATAATCTCACCACCTGTTATCATGTATCTACTGAAACACAAGTCGTGAACATAAAAAGATTAGCACTGCTCTAACTGAGCCAACTTTTTCCACTCTAAATATTTATTTTGTGTTTCTTGCACAACAGTCATATTTCGTTTTGTTCGTGTGGTATATTATAACCAACATCACAAATTACAAATCTCCAAATGCTTCTGAAAGTTGCCTCCTATATTTTAAATAAATAAATACAGTGCTGTGTGCAAGTCTGCACTGCAATCTCCATATAACTCCTCCTCCTGGAGTAATCCTCACCTCCATTCCAGGAGCCATTGTGTGGTAATACTGTTGTGGTGACATCATGGCTGTCCTGCGGCGTGGTCCCCTCACCCTCTGTGGCCTCAGTGTCCTGCAGGCTGTCCTCCTCCACAATGTGTAGCTTGTCCTCATCATCAGAGTCTGAACTGGCCTCCAAGCCATTGTTGAAATTTGTCACTGCAGAGACAAGATGAAGAGAGAAGATTAATCATGTGAATCAGTTACTGTATATTAACAGATATACTGTATTAATAAATCGTTGGCAACTCTAGCTTACAGCGGTTGTTCTGCA
This sequence comes from Pseudamia nigra, assembly GCA_029823295.1. Taxonomy (NCBI): domain Eukaryota; kingdom Metazoa; phylum Chordata; class Actinopteri; order Kurtiformes; family Apogonidae; genus Pseudamia; species Pseudamia nigra. The sequence goes on from JAQQAE010023111.1 coordinate 5,292, forward strand.
TCCTAATATTGAGGACCAGACACCCTGCTGCTGTAATCAACAACTGATTTACATGTGGGGTGCAGAATTAATGACAATTACTGACAAAACTGAAAAGAGCATGAATATCATTTGAGCTGTAAAGAGTGAAAATAAACTGCAACTGATTTTCTAAAAAGTCTAGTCTTCAATAAATCTCCAGACCAAGAGACTCCCTGTACCTACCATCAAACAGCTTCATTTGAAACAAAATCTTGAATCTTGTGTGCTTTCTATTTACAAAGAAAGGTGATCTAACTACAGGCTGTATAATAGAAGGATATGTATCCAACGTGATGATACACCCTGGTTTACAGACAACGGTGTTGAAGCCATAGGTTTGTCATTTCATCTGTCTCCATCTTGGATTTTGGGAGACACAACTGACTTCATCTGGACAAGAGGAGACACTAGGAGAGACACTCATCAAGTTAAAGCCACAGTGGTTTGAACACTGCTGAGTGTCCCCATCTACTAACATTTTTACATGCTTTTCACTCTGGTTGTGCATGTTTGGAAATGCTCCAGCTTATGTCCATCAACAAATCTAAATGATAATGTAATCTTAATAAAGCTATGTTAACATGCTATAACATGCTACAACTATAACCTTAGTAATTGTAATTTCAGCCTGAACAATTACATAATGGCAAAAGTCTTATTTTATATCTGGTCATATATTGTATTTGGTGACACTGAGCAGAAAGAAAAATGCAAAGTGAAAAACCCTTTTTAAGTCTAGTATGTTTGTATTACTAGTTTTATGTTCTGTTTCCTTGATAAGAAAACGACTCTCAAAATGAAATCACAAAATATTGGCCACAATAATCAAAACATAACCATTTCATCAAACTGTGTCTGGTATCACTAATGTAAAAACGATTTTTAGTCAAGTAAGACATTCTAACAAAATATCTACTTTGTGTCATTTAAATAGTAAGAAGCACTAACTGTACTAATTAGCAGGCAAGATAAAAAACCATATTATGCAATACAAAATTATTGCTACTATAGAACTAACAGAGTCATGCACAAGTCCTGTAATGCGAAGAGTCTGTCGGTCTGAGCTTTCATCCAGTCATTCATGATCTCACTCGGTCTCACCCCAGTTAGTGCACCGTTATGCTGCGCCACACATGCTGGCCGTGTCCTCCACCTCCCCATCCAGGCTTGCTGGTGGTGGTGGGGACGGTCTGTGTCATGCCTCAGCAGATGTTCCAGAACATCACTCAAGCACAGTCACCACCAAATAGAAATACATATCATTCCTTATAAATGGTCTATTATGACATCTTGCCTTTTTGGGCCCAGCATGTAGCAGTCTCTACCCGCTGTTATTATCTGTTCCAGCCTGTGCAGAGGATCATCTTAATCACATCAGTTACTCTGACTTGTGGCACATCTTTCCTCTGCATATACATTGCCTGGGCATTAAAAAAGAGAAATAGCCCTGAGAGGACTTTCTCACTTGTTTCTCACTTGTCAGGCTGTGAAAGCAGGTCTATATCCATAGAGCTGCAGTCAATGAGTGTATCTGTGGGGTACATCCCTATAATAGGAAGCTCAGTGTGATAAATTAACACAGAGGAGAGGAGTGTGTATAGCACAAGAGTTGTGGATGGCAGACAGACAGAAAGTGAGCAATAAGTAGGTATTTAATTGCTTTTTTCACAGTCAGCATGTGAGCACTCCTGGTTCCATGTGAACACAAATGACTATATACAGTACGTATGCATGTGTGAACTACAAGAGTGTGTTGGCTCTCCACAGGGATGCTGTATGTCTTGACAGAGGTGCTGAAGATGCCTAATGAGCAGCAACGCTCTGTATGTGTGTTCACAGATGACAGATGCACACCCACACAAACATACACAAATACACAAAGGTCCACCAAACCACCAAATACGCATGTGCATGTCTGTCAGTGCATGTTGACCCAAATCAAGTAGGTAGCATTGTTAACCACTCACACACTGCAGACCTAACCAAATAAGACACATAGTCACATGCCCACGACATCTAAAACTCTCCCTTAACATTGTTTCTAACGAACACACACACACAGTTACACAGATTTCCTACAGACAGTTCTGTCACTGCACTAGATAGAAAGGGGTAGATGCAGAGATGTGTGGTGAGATCAATGCAAGTCTGGATCGATGTAAAGGGCTGCATGTGGATAGCAAAAGAAACGGAACATAATTCTAACTGACCACATGTAAGTAAGAATTATGTGCAAAATATATCTAAAAGTGCAAAATGTTGCAAAACTGGAACACATAATATAGTCAATAATAGTACAAGTACTGACCCATGCCTTGCAGAGCAGGCAAATCAATATTTTGCAGGGTGAGTTTTCCCTTTGTTCAGAAAATAATTAGACACATCATAATACAGATCATGTGACATGGTGGAAATCATTTGACCCCAGTCTGTTAGCAAAACCAAAAAAGAATCTGTCATACATTTCGTTACATGCTGCTTTTTCAGTTTAATGTGATCTAGGACTGAGTGGCGTTTTCAGTGACACTTAATAAGCAGCTGGTTGTAAACTGAGCGCCACTATTTGTGCAGTACCAGAAGCCTAAATGATAACCTGTAGCACTCTGTGGTCTAAACAAATACACATCAGTACTGAAGTGACTAAATCCACTGCAAACAGCTGAAACACAGCCTAACTTGAAGCAGTGAGCTCCTAAAAACCAACAACTCTTCATCAAGACAAAAACACACATTATTAACTAGACAGGCTTGTAGCAGAGCTAATAATAGCAAGGTGTATAATTTGAGAAAACCAGCTGCAATGGTTGTGAACAGCAGAGGCTGACTGTTGAAGACTGCAGAGTTGAAGAGAACGCACATGTCCTCAAGAGCTGGACAATAAAATAATCATTATATTAATGGTAACATGCTATATTTTATTTTATTTTATTTGTTGCTCTACTTAATTCTATTTGTGTAACATTTTATTATTTTATTTTAATCATTAGTATAAAAACTCAGATTATTCTTATTATTACCTACGCTGATGGAGTCAATGCATGGGTAGAGCAAATGCCTGCATTTATCTGTCTGTCTGTCTGTGCTTTAGCTCGAAAACAAATAGAGCTAGGGTCACCAAAGTTGGTACCTGGGTTGGTCTTGGGTGCACCACTCCTGCCTATGTTACTGAGGTAAAAAGGTCAAAGGTCAAGGTCACTAGGTCAAGAAAGACTAAAATACATTTTTACCTACGGTAATTGTGTTATTGGAGCTAGGAGAAAGAAATTTTAACACAATTTAGAATAGGGTCTTGGACCCCCTGAAGGACAAATGGCCTTGACCTTGCATTTGACCTCAAAGATCAGTAGGGGTCAAAAATAGGTCACTAATACTCCAAGTTTGACATTTACTTTATGGCTTATAATTTAATGCGAATGAGATAAGGAGCATTGAATTTGACCCTGAAACTGCATTTATTCTTATATGGATCCGTAAATTCCAAAAATATGGTTTATGCCATGACCTATGGGGACTTGTCACTTTCGACTGAAAGTGAAACTAAAATGATGCAGGTCCCCTTTGTATTTTGAAAAGACAGGGATCCAATCATATGACTCACAGACTATGAAAAAGTTCACTGTTGGAAGGCAGAGACTGTTGATGTTATTTTGTACATGTAATTATTCATGTCCAAGCAAACAGAAAAAGTTGTAAAACATTTAGTTGAATTTAATTTATCAATATTCTTTAACTTCCTTTTATTGGAGAACATAAATAAAAGCTTTTCATTGTCAAAACATAGTCATTGCATTCAATATTAAGATCTTTAATATCCATAATATGACAGAATTTTTGGTAAAGAAAATAGGCAGGCACTGCATGCATGTAAATGACTTAATTGACCATTGACCATAATTTCACTTGGCTTCTTTTTTATTTTACTTAACCTTTATTTAACCAGGCAAGACAGATTAAGAGCACATTCTTATTTACAACTGTGGCCTGGCAAAAGGCAGAGCCCGTTGACAGGAAGAGAAAAAGGGGTCTATAAAAGAACAAGATCAAGTATAAAAACAAACAAGATAATATATACAATAAACTATGCGAGCATATTAACAAAATCTTAAAGGTCGATATTATTATTGGCGTCGATATTTGGAATTTTGACGTATATCAGTATCAATGTTTTTTTAATCCGACAGGCCGATATCAAGAAATCAATTAAAAACTGGGTTATTTCGGCTCAGCCACCCCTCTCTTTCCTGCCACTTCTGTCTCCAGCATTGTTCCACCCATGGCGTCATCTGCTTGGTTAAGCAAGCCACAGTATGTGTAAGCCATGTGTGTGTCCTCACACACACACACATGGCAGAGAGGTAACGTTTTCTCGTGTGGAGAAGCTCCGAAGAGCAAACACAGAAAACTCGCTCGAAATTGTAATAAACATCCCAGTGCTCTATATCTCACGATTACCACAAACGCTGCAGTGTGTAGCAGAATAGAGCAGAGTAAACATTAGCTGCTGCTAACGTACCTCCCGTACCTCTTATGTCCCTCTTACCATGTCTGTGAATTACTTGAAAGAAGGTTCTTGTAATATCGACAGTCAAACAGTCCATGATAAAAGCATGTGTGTGTGATTGAGAGAGAGCACGTAAAAAACTCAATTCACTTGTTTTATTGTAGCGAAGCAGGCTAAGGTGGAGGCTGATTAGTTTTTATCATAATATTAGTTGTCCGATCTGGCTGTGAACACTCAGTAGACTATTTATTAATAATCGGGAGAATGTATGTAATGTGGACAGTAGTGTGGTTTTGTG
>JAQQAE010023112.1:0-10111 GCA_029823295.1 Pseudamia nigra
GGGGGGTGTGCCTCAATTACAGTTGTTGCTTCCTTTGAATGTTTCTTGCGCAATATGAGTTCAAAATGCAGCATGTTTGTTGCAGAACGTTCATCCTGTGCTAGGGCCAAAATGTTCCCGAGATAAAGATGTTCCTATTGGTGGATATCTGAAATTACTGCAATACATGTCAAATTAAAGTTCTATTCACGTGGTCCATAATGAAAGTGAAAGATACTAGACGGTTATTTGTACTTTTAAATTACTCATAAAAAATGCATAGAAACAAAAAAAAAGTGACAGAAAAAAACAAAAGTAACGTAAAATACGCAACAAGGTGCAAAGGGGTACAAAATGACAAAAGTAACGTGAAATATGCACAGGCAAAAACATTTAGTCTCTAATTTCATGATTTAAAATGTTGTCCTTTTTCGTATTGTATGTTACAATAAATTGCCATCAGTTTTAAATATCATACTATAAAATAGGTATAACGATAAGCATAAGGACCATTTCGTTGCCGAGACGTAATTCATCATGATTATGTTCCGCCAGTCATCGTCAAATGATGGAGCTCAGATTGAAAGTTGGTAACAAATACACATCTACAGTCTTGTAGGTGCTGCTTCTTTGTTCGGGGACCCTCCTGCTCCTTTTGCACCCAATGAATCGTGGTTGTTGTACTGGTGCTGTTCAGGTTCCCTGGGACCTTGGTTCCGTCTTAATGGAGGGTGGTGCACAGCCTTCATCAGACCGTAATGTGGAAACTTAAGACCTTTTTTCACATTTTAAGTTTAATTTAGTTTGCCCATTATTTCCCAATGTATTTAAGTTAAAATATCCCTGTTTACTCCGTATTGGTTCACTTTCTTGCTTTTCTTAAAGCCAGAAAGTACAAACCCGGTAGCAGTTATTGCACATTCTGTGTTTTTCACCACTTTCTTAGACCTCTACTTTAGCTCCATCCTTTTCTTATCCCCTGGAGAAATGACACAGACAATTTGGTTCAAGTGAAGAACTGGCAGGCAAGGACCAGGGCTCCAAATGTCCTGGTTCCCCAAACATCTCACGAAAAAGACTGAAATTAATTCATTTTTATTATGAGTCTTTGAGCTTTCAAACCTTTTATTTGGACCTGCTAATAAGTGATCTGGTAGTCCATCGTTAAATATTTGCTCAGCTTTAAAACATGACAAATGATGTGGCACGTTTCTGCAGTGTTGGGCTTTGATTGACAGGTCCGTGTAACAGCTCCACCCGCCTGTGGAGCTGCACTGAGTCAGACCGTTGTAGTTTCTGTTTATTTAATATATACATATATTTTTTTCCTGACAGATGCTTGACTCACAGTTAAGTGCTTAGATAAACAATACCGTAAAATGACTTTGGTAGGCAATGCATGATGAGGTTTAGGTAGCTTACTTGTCCAAATATGATCATGTCCTGTTTTTGGCTCCAAAATGGCATCAAGAAAGTTACAACCCTACTGGCCTTTTCAGAAGCAAGTGGATGATGTCGTAGTTGCTCTTTCCACTATTTTACAGAGTCCATGTGAAGACCTTGTTAGTTCCAGATCCTGAACCAGTTTGTTTTTGGTGGAAATGCTCAGAGTGGTTCAAAGTCAGATTCCAGCTCCCTGTTGGTGTAAAAGTCTGATTAGACCCAGTGTGTTCGGTTCGAGGAAGTGTGTGTGTGTGTGTGTGTGTGTGTCTGCTTTTGAATGAGCTCCCAGACGAACGGCTGCAGTCACAGAACAGTGGTTTGTTTTACAGCCGGTGCACTTGCTCAGACTGAGGCGCAGACAGCTGTTGATCTGTTCCAGAGGAGCAGGTGAGGAGGACGAGAAACAGACAGACAGACACAGACAGACTGGAGAAGAAAAGCCAAAGCGTGGAAATAGATGGAAAGAAAGAGAAGAGTGCAGGAGAGATGGCTCTGTTCATGTGGCAACAGTGAAGAAACAGGATGTCAACAGGTTATTAATAATGTCTAGATGTTACCAGAGTAAGGCTTTAAAGACATTAAACGGGTCATTTAAATTAGTCAGGTCATGTCACAAACATTTGATTTAAGGTCCACATTTCTGGTTCTTTAAAGCTGCAGCTGGTTAATGATCGTCTTTTCATGTTGGACATTGAAAAATGTGGATTTTCTCATTTTATGGCATGGAATATTATTGTAATTTTCTTTCATTTTCGGGAATCTTGTTAATTTTTTGGGTCATTTTGTGGCTCATGTTGTCATTTTTGTATATTTTGTTGGTTATCTAGATAATTCTTGTTGATTTTCTTGCTTATTTTGTTGTGTTTGGATCTTTCTGATTATTGTTATTTCATTTTTGTTGGCTTTCTTGAATGTTTTGTTCATTTTTCTTGTGTGGTGAAGTCTTTTTGGTTGTTGTCGTTGATTTTTGTGATTATTTTGTTATTTTTTGTTCACTTTGTTGCTTTTTATTGCTTTTTTGTTTTTGGTTTCTGAAGCTGATTTTAAAGACCATTTTGTTCATTCTGTTACTTTTATTTGTTTTGTGTATTAATTTTTCTTGATTTTTTTTTAAATTTAATGCTAATTTTGATTTAATGTAAATGTCAGCTTGCTCTTATTTGATTACATATTTATCAATTATGTGGATATATTTTTGAGTTCCCTGATTATTTTCCACATTTTTTGTTTTCATTTTGTTGATTGATGGCTTAATTTTTTAAAATCTGTTTTTAAATGTTGTGAAAGGCACCGTAGACATTTGGTGGAATATTTTGTTTTTTGGCTTAGTGGATTATTTTGAATATTTTTGTTCATTTTGCTGTTCTTCAGTTTTGTAATTTGTTTTGTTTTCATTTTGGAGCACGGCATTCTTGGTTAACTTGTTCAATTTTTGCTATTTCTCTGTGTTTTTATTTTGTTGATTATTTCTTACCTTTTTTAATTCAGGTTTTGTGGTTTCACTGTAAATTTAAGTCCTCAGTTGTATGCGCCTGGTTATCTTTTACATTTAAGAGTAATATACATTTAAAAAGTCAAATGTGGATTGAGTTAAAGTAAAAATGTGGATATATGGATGGTCCTTTTGTTAAATTTGGTTAAAAATGATCTTAGGAGAATTAAATCGAAGTGTCTGACACCTGTAGACACCCTGTAGAAATTGATTGCCGGGGTTTTTTAGAGGTGGAGGTTTTTTTTTTGGGGGTGGGGGGTTGGGGGGTGCTAGTGCTGCGTGCCAGCGTCCCACGCTGCCTATGCTCCACCGTCCGGCCCTTGTGTGGCCTCTGTTTGTTGTGGTGGACGAATCAACAGCTGGCCCGATACAGGACTGCAATTGAAGCGGCAGAGTGGGCACTCCCCCAGCCCCTCACCCCAACCTTCGCCCCATACACCCCTCCCCCCAATTCACCCCGCCCTGACTCCCCCTCGAAGCCCTTCATTAACCAGCCGGTGGGGAGTCGGGCAGCACCAGACACTTGGCACACGATCTTGGCTGGCGGGCCAGACATAGTTGGTGGGGGTCAAGTCTGATCACCTGCCCAGAATTATAATGGCAGTAGTCATGCTCATGCGGGACCACTGCACACAAATGCTGAGTTGAGAACAAATGCACACTGCACGGTCCTGTTCCGTCGTCAGTGTCAACAAATATGTACTGGATTTGAAGATATGCATGCACTGGCCACTTAATTAGGTACACACTGCTGGTGCTGGGTTGGACCTCCTGGGGATCATAAGATGGTACACTGTGGTCATAAAGGGATGGACGTGGTCAGCAGTAACACTCCTGTGGGCTGTTGGATTTAAACAATGCACATTCAGGACTAAAGGTTCCAAAACGTGTCAGCGCCGGCGGCCTCGAGATGATACAAGGTCAGATAGATCAGTGCTTTCATGTTGCTTATGCCAGTCATTACAGTTACATTCTAATGTTGCCGCGGGAATGAACCTGACTAGACAAAGCAGCATTTTTCCAGCCTTCTATAGACCTCTTTTTGCAGAGTCCACGTGAGTTGTAGCCTTAGTTTCCTGTTCTAGGTGACAGAAGTGTCACCATGTGTGATCTTCTGCTGCTGTTGTCCATCTGCTGGAGGGTTTGACATAGTGGACGTCCACGGATGCTCTTTGGCATTACTCAGTTGAAATGAGTGGTCATTTGAGCTACTCTTGCCTTCCCATTAGCTTCCAGTCCATTTTGACTATTTTCATCTGAATCAACAATGTTTTTCATCCAGAGAACTGTTGCTCAATGGATATTTTCTCTTTTGCAAACTATTCTTTGTAAACACTACATTTGTGTCTGAAAATCCCAGTAGATCAGAAGTTTGTGAAATACTCCAACCGGCCTATCTGGCACCAACAACTATGTCATGTTCGATAGCAGGTAAATCACCTCACTTCCTCATTCTGATGCTGGATTTAAACTTGAGCAGGTTGTCTTGCCAGTGTCCACATGCCTAAATGCATTGATTTGCTGCCACGTGATTTGATGATTAGCTATTTGCATTAACGAGTTGGGTTAAGATGTGTACCTAATAAAGTGGCCAGTGGGTGTACAAAAATAAGGAGTAAAAGTGAGTGTTTAAAAAAAACTATTTGAGTAGTGACTTCATAGTGTGGAATTTACTGCAGCTTCATATATTGTATTGAAAAGTGCACATTAATCTGACAGATTAATGACCATTAAACTGGCAAATGTAAAACTACCTGATGTTAAATGCTGTTTACTGTCAAATATCAAGTAAAACACACAACGATGTGTGCAGGATTTGCTTATTTCTAGATTTGGTGCTTATTTCACTCCTCTTTGTTGATGTTCATTTTTTATTTACTTGATTGATTATGGTTGCACATTTTGTTGCTTAATTGTTTACATTGTTCCTTTTTGTTAATTTATTTGTTTATTTTTGTGCACGTTTGCTCACTCTGTTACTATTTTGTTCATTTATTTCATATTATGTTAATTAAAAAAAAATCCTAGTTAGTTATTTGCTCCTTCTGTTCGTTTTTTGTTCATTTTTGGTTTTGTTCATCTTGGCCTTTATTTTTGTTGTAACAAAATGAGCAAAAATGAATACACAAGCAAACAAATGAGTACAAGTAACAAGAATGTGAACAAGATGCCAACAAAATAAAAAAGAAGCCTCTAGCAGGCACACAGACAGTGCAGACCTCCACGACAGCTAGAAAAACCGTTTTGGAATCATTCATTTTTAAAACTACAATAAAACAACAGAAAATGAACATAGTGAGTCACAAAATGAACACAGAAACAGAAATGAACAAAATCAACAGGATTGTGGACAAAATTACTAACAGAATGGACTTAAATGAACCAAATAAATAAACAAAACAAAATGAAGGCTCGAGATGGTAAAGAAAATGAACAAAAAATGCAATTTTTAACTCAAAATTAGTAAATGATTTAGACCAGAACCTAAATGTACAAACTACTGGTATAAAAACAGCAAACCATGGATTTAATAGGTTTTATTATAGGAAAAAATATACACATTTACCAATACTAAGGAGGATAAATCCCCCCATCCACTCTGAGTATGTCTGAGTAGTATGTTTCTACGCATCAGTATATCTGCAGTAACGATGCATCACTACGAGACGTGCAGAGGGTTTAAAGTATCCTGCAGCGTTTGGCATCATAAGGTACATTTCGATATTGTGGAGTTTTCTGCAGATTCTCTCTCTGCTGGTTTGATTCGAGGCTCTTCCTGTTACCTGTGTGTATCTGTGAAATTCTCTGCGTTGTCTGGTCGTTAAAGTTTAATGCATCAGGTTTCGTGCCACTCGCTGCACGTGTCGTTGTGTTTGCACTGACGCTAAATCCTGACGTCCAGTGTGTTGTTGAATATGGGCACAGATGTTATACACAGGGTTTTCCCAGAGGGCCTTGCTGCTGTCTCAGTAGCCATTTTATTAAAACAGGGGAGAAGTGTTGTACAAGTGGTTGGAAATTATTCTATTTTGAGGAGAATTGGGCATTTTTAGGCATTTTTTTTTTTTTTTTTAACCCAGCAAGAAAAAATGGTGTCTCCTTGGGATCCGGATTAGAAAAAAACGACACATAACATATCTTTCATCGTTTTTGTATTTACATGAAAAAAATAATATAATGTGTACGAATGAAGAGCATAAGCACTGAATCAACATCCAATGAACAAAATAATCTATGAAATGGACAAACCATCTGCAATATGAGTAGAAATGACTAAAACAACTGACAAAATAAACAAAAACTGACAAAGTAATCAGCAAAATGAACAAAAATTAAGCAATAAGATGCAAAATAATCAAGACAATGAAGAAAAATGTTCAAAATAATCAACAAATTTAGCAAAAATTGAACAAAATAACAAATGAAATAAGCATAAATGAACAAAATGTTCAAGAAAATGAACCAGCTCCCAAAAAGAAATTAATATGAATAAACAGTAAACATCTAAAGTGTCTATTTACATGTATGCAGTGCTATGATTTCTTATTTTCACATTTGTCTCAGATATTTCGAGTCAAACAAATTTTAATACTAGACAAAGACATCCTGAGTAAAAAGCAGTTTGTAAATGATCATTTCATTTGTTAAAGAACCCAAAAATCCAAACCTCCCTGGCAGTATGTGAAAAAGTATTTGTCTCCCAGGAGCCACACCCAGGTCTGATTACTGCCAGGTCCGTTGAATCAAGAAATCACTTAACAGAACAAACTAAAGTCTGAGGGAATTTAAGAACAGATCAGAGACAGAGTCATTGACATCCATCAGTCTGGAAAGGGTTGCAAAGCCATTTCTAACGCCTCAGGACTCCGGTGAACCATGGTGAGAGCTATTATCCACAAAATGGAGAAAACTTGTAACAGTGGTCGACCAACAAAAGAGGGCATCGATGGCTCCTCCAGGAGGTCAAAAACAACAGAACTCAGAACTGCAGGCCCCACTTACTCCAGTTAAGGTCAGACAGAAAGAGACGGGACAAAAATCCAAGGTGAAAACCCACCGCTGACCAAAACGAACACAAAGGCTCATCTCACCTTTGCCAAAAAATCAATTCAGTTGTATTTATATAGTGCCAATCATAATTCAAGATTATTTCCAAGCTCTTCACAAGTCAAGGCTGAAACCTCAAGACTATACAAAGGGCAAACCTAACGGAACCCTGAGAGAAAGTGTAAAATACATCTTGATGATCCCCAAAACTTGACCTCCGGTGTAAAACTAGCAGCATTTCATAAAAAGAACATCATACCAACGTCGGTCTGGGGCTGCTTCGCTGCTTCAGAACCTGAACGACTTGAACCACGAATTCTGAAAATCCTGCAGGACAATGTCTGGACCTCAGTTCATGACTTCAAGCAGCTGGACAAAAAAAAAAAAAAACATTAAGTCCTGCCTCAGAATGGCTAAAAAACAAAATTAAAGTTTGTATTGGTTACCAACCATAACCATTTATTAGGTTTAGGGGTAAACGCATGGCTAAACTGCATTTGCACTTAGGTTATCATTGCTGAATATTAACATTTATTTTGTGATCTGAAACATTTAAGTGTGACAAATATACTGTACAGAAATAATAAATCGAGAAGGGGGCAAATACTTTTTTCAAGGCACAGTAGCTTTGTTTTTGAGTTAAAAACGGACGGCACCAACGATCCTACTCTCATCGTGGGACGTCCCTCACCACTGTTTCCTGAACCTCCATTAACATTTTTAGTTTTATCCTTATGTATTATCAATAAAACGTTGGAGCAAAAACACTAGTAATGGTTTGTTTAGTTCTTTGTGTTGAGCAGCAAACTATTACTAATCTGTATCTTTAGTTCAAAAGTGCAGGAATTCATTTGCCTCAAGTTGACACTGTGTGTGTTTTTAACCGCAATAAAAACACAACATCCTGTCCTTGGCATAACATAGTGTCGACATGTTATGAAATGGGCACATGAGGGATTTCACATCCTGTTTTAGGTTAATAACCAGGGTCCTTCAGGGTTTGTTTCTCTGCCGCTCTGTGAAACTACAGTACAACCACATCCTCATTCATGTTGATCCACAGCAGAACAACCGTATGTTCACAAATTCACATGTTCACTTTGCATTTACACTTGGTTTGAGGTTTGTTTTCTCAGATGGATTAGATGAAGATCCTCAGCAAATGCAGAGTACAGTTATGAAAGTAGCTTAAAATAAAAAGAAAGTGGGCAAAAATGAGCAAAATAAATAAAGCATTGACAAAACAATCAACAATATGAATAAAAATGATCAAAACAGAAATAATTAATCATCAAGAAATTGCCCAAATGTGAACAGAGCCACAAAACTGATAGAAGAGAGTAAAATAATTTGCCGGATGAGCAAAAAAAAAAAAAACCCAAAAAGCTAACAAAGTCATAAATATTAATGAACTAACCGGGAAAAAAAACAGCATAAGTATTAATAAAGTGAACAAAATTGAACAAAAGTAAATAAAACAATCCATAAAATAAGCAAAAATTAATATAACAATTCATAAAATACTATACCATACCAGCTTTATTTGTAAAGCCCTTTAAACTCCAACAGGCCAAAGTGCTGTACATTGGACCACATTTGGAAAAGCAATAAATAAGAAAATAAGCAAACAATGAACAAAATAATCCAGAAAATGAACAAAATAATCCAGAAAACAAACAGTCGTCAAAGCTGTGAATCTAAGAGGACGTGACACTGTTTGGAGAGCCACGTACACACCTGGTATTAATTTTCAACTCAGTGAATTTCTGTTTGGTTCAGAGATGCACCTTTTGGTGCGTCGTGCTACCAGAAACGACCTCGGCGTAGAATTTGAGTGTTCGACATCCGGAAGTGGAAGGTGGCGCGAGAACAATACTGAAAGGAGAAATTCACAATGAATATGCTCATCTTGGACAGACGACGCATTCAGTTAGTTCTCACAGTTTTACCCTCCTCCTGCAGCTGTAACGGGAATTATTTGCGAAAAATCAAAAACAAAACAAGAAGGAAGTGTCCATTGTTAACAGTGTAAATACTTAGAAAGGGAAGTTTGGCGTGCTGACGAGAGGGAAGTTGGATTATCTGCTGTAACGGCATTTAAATTTGTTAACTCTTGAACACTCACAAAATGTGCGCGGAGGTGCAAAGACGTTACTAAAATTACCAATACAGTAATAATATACAGTACCTACTTAAATAAAAATAGAGAAGTAAATAGAAAAATGTAAAGTATTGACATATAAGTACTGGTTTGGTCGCTTTGGTATGACAGAAGCTAATGAAAATAATGAACAAGATAATCAAGAGAATTTGAAAAAACTAACAAAGTAATCCACAAAATGGTTAAATAAATAACAAATAAATAAATTGCAGGTGAATAAAACACTCCACAAATTTGAAAAATGGATTAAAAAATGTTTATAAAAGAACAAAAATCAACAAAAAAGTAACAAAACATTGAAGAAACAACAAAATGAGCAAAACATGCACAAAATGAACAAAGGTTGTGTTTAATGTAATGAAAATGCATTTACTGAAGTATCCAGACACTTTACTTGAATAAAGGCAAGGACAAAAAAAACACCTTATGCAAGTAAAATTATAAAGGTAAGGTGAAAAATCAGGGTTTCCACTTGTCCTGGAAAATCTGGAAAATGATAATAATGAAAAATGAGGAAAAAAAGTGCTGGAAAAGCTTAAATTGCATTGGAAAATAATTTTTAAAAACGCTGTCTATCTTGTGAATGACTGGATTTGACGTGAATGATTCCAAATGCTGTGGGTATGTTTTCAGAGCCGACAAATCCAATAATGTCGGTAAAATAAATGTTGGATTATTATTGTTGGGTGTAAATCACGTTATGGGGGAGATGAGCTGTTTGGGGGAGGTCTGTGCCCTCTCAGTGCTTTCTAGTTCTATGATAAATTTGCCATAATTTCTAAGAATTTAAGAGATTATTTCATAGATAACTTATAGCCATAGACTGCACATCTCTTAAATCAGACCTCGGGGGGGGGGGGGGGGCCGGCCTGTATTACTGTATAAGTAGAAACACTGCCTGGCCAAAAAAAAGGTCACCACCTGGATTTAACTAAGCAAATAGGTACGAGCCTCCCATTGGATACTTTCTGCATGGGTGATTATGTTTC
>JAQQAE010023113.1:0-10111 GCA_029823295.1 Pseudamia nigra
GGTGGAGGGAGGGTCGGGGGTGTCAACTCAGAGGTCAAATACAAGCATCCACAATAACAGGTAGAGTATAAAGTCCCAACAGGGCTTCACATATTGCTCAACATAAATACAGGGAGACAGGGATTCAAGAGGTTATATGTTGAGGCAGAGATTGGGTTTTGGGGAAGAGGGTGAGGGCTGCATACCTGTTATATCTGGGTTGCTTTCAAAAGTCTGTGAGGGGGGAGGGGAGGGGTACCTCACCTGCACTGAGGCACTCTTGTTGAACATCTAATTTGCAGTAAAAATCCAAGAAATCTCCAAGGGATTCACTTTTTAAACAACAGTCTTCATTATCATAGTATTGTCATGACATGTAGTAAATGTAAAGTTCACCTTTATTGTCCCTGTGGGGAAATTCATTCTCTGCACTGAACTCCATGTCCTATATTAGGATGGGTGGGCTATCACTGTGTGGTGCCTGGAGACCATCTCTAGATGTAAGCCAGTGCTGTGGTCAAGGGCACTGAGAGGAGACTGAAACTACTATACATGTTTTTTTTATAGCAGGAGAAACTGAAGAACCCAGAGGACATCACCTACAAACACTCAGAAAACAAAAAACCTATGGTGGACAGAAAGACCCTTTTCTGACTAGGCATCAAATCCAGGACGGTGCGAACCACTGAGCCACTAGCTATACACATCAATCATCACCAGACAATAAAAACACTGGCATCGTTCAGCATCAAGCCTTTTTCAGAGAGTTTGGGTTTGACATAATTATGTCATGATAATGAAGGCATTTTATTTTTTCTAAAAACAAAGCACCTTGAAGTTTTCATGGAATTTATGCCTATATGTATCCCATCAATAGAGTACCTAGAACCAAGGTTTTGGTTTGGAGAGTGTGGGGGTGTATTTTAAAGTGGTGGGGAGTGACTAGCTATGTGATTAAATTACAAAAGAAATATAATATCTCATAGTTCATGATTAAATTACAGCTACCCAAGTGTTATAAAAGAGTGAATATCTGAATCTATTCTTTTCAGTAAAACATAGTATATGAATGCAACATTCATTTTATTTCTTTGCATCTTAACTTTATACTGTAGTTTGAGAGGGGTTACTGTCCAGTTACTTTCTAAAAGAAAGTAACTGGACACTGAAAAGTGAATGTTAAATGTAATAAGTTGCTTAATTTTGCATGATTTAAATAGCTACATTTTAACAGCATAACTAGTAAGCTGTAACAAATTGGGTGCTGTGTAGGCACAGCTGATTTTACATGTTTTTATTGCTCATGGTGTGTTTTAATAAATGTTTGACTTTAAAGATGAATGTTTTCCTCAAGTTTGAATTATGTAAAAGTGACAACACAAACATACAAATGGATGATGGGTCACGTTAGCTGACACTGGTAGCCACTAATGAATATGAAGAGCTAATGATAATGACTCACAAGACACCAAATGAAGGGCCTACAAATAACAGATGAGTGCTGTGAAATAAGATCTGTCTAATGAAATGACAACTACAGTGGGAAGCAATATTAGTAGCCCCCCACCGTCCAGCTTATAAACAAGGATCACAGCTGCTTTAGTTTCTGGATTACATAAAAAGATGTCACCAAATACATCTTCCCTGACAACAGTGTTGGAAAATGACACCCTGTCAAAGAATACATTAGCTGGTGATGATATTAAAATATTCACTTGTCTCTTCATCATCGTGTCCTCCTTCTGTCTTAATCAATTGTTCATTCTCATTTTGTCAGCCTGACAGTTGTGCGATCTGTGAATTCCACCTCATCAGCCCGCCCAATCTGACTTTATATTCCAGCTTCTTTATTTTTGGGGTTTTATGCTCAGTTTATAAAGCAGTGTAGGAACTTGTCCCGTTTACGGACTATACATCGGATATCCTCAAAAAATAAATAAAGAACAATGAGCACTCAATGTCAATGTTTTCTAAAACAGACACAGCATGCCACTGCGGCTGTGGTCCTGCAGCTGACCTTGCTCTTTCAAGCCCTCCCTCCATACTCCCTACCTCCTTCTGAAGCCGCCGGAGCTCCTCACTGAGGTTGTTATTGACCTTCATCAGCTGCTGAACCTTGGCTTCAGAAGAGGCCAGGGCTTTCTTCACCTCCAGGTACTCCTGCAGGGTGATGGGCCCGTCTGACAAGTCTGATGAGTCCATACTCTAGGTGGGTATGACATAAAAGCACAGCACACACAGAAAGTGAAGCTACTTCAGGATTTATAGAGGTCATCTTTCCTACAGAGTGTTTTCAAGGTCCCATATATTGGCACTTAAAGTTAGGTCTATAGAGCTTGTATGTGTCTATTAAATACTTCTGCAAGGGTGATGATTTGACTTTTCCTTAATTTTCCAAAGGCTCCATTATAACTGACACATTTCACTGTGAGGTGTTGTGAACTGTCCACTTAGAAATATTGACAGTTGGTTCATGGGAACAGGACTAATTTTAACTTGAGAAAGATTGGTCGTAACTTGTGATGTTTAAAACTTAAGAATTCAACTGGCTAAAAGGGGTTAAGTTTATTTCTGTGGCACATTTAAAAACAACAGGGTTGACCAAAGCGCTGTACATCAGAGACCCACAAAATAACAATAACATAAAATAAAAAAGTACAATATGAAGAATTTAGCAATAAAAGAGAATATATTAAAATTACCTTAGATAAAATAATAAAATAAATGAATAAAAATTATAGCAAACCTGAAAATGCAATTGTAAAGAGGGATGGCACACTGGAGCCAAACACCCAAAACAGTAAACATTTAAAAGTGTATACTGTTTGAGCTGTGCAGATGTGGAGAAGACAACTAGTTTAGGAGCAGCTGCAGCAAAGGCTCAATCACCCCTCTGATTTAACATGGTTTTTGGTGTAAGAGCATCTGGTTGGACAACCTCAGAGTTCTTACAGGCGAATAAAAATCAGCAGCTCAGACAGACGCACAGGTGCCAGTCCATTTAAAGCCTTAAAAGTAAGAAGAAAATCAATTTTAAAATGGATGGGGAGCTCATCAAGGGATGATATGACCGGGGTAATGTTTAGTACCCAATAAAAAACAGGCTGTCACATTTTGGGCTGACTGTAAGCAGTGTATTCATGATCGATTCCAAAATACAGGGAATTACAGTAGTTCAGACGGGAAATGATAAAAGCATGAATGATTTTAGCTTGAAAACAACTGGTTATGAATTGTGATGTGACAAATCACAAAAATTCAAAAAAGTATTTTTCCTCTTGTCTATTTTGTGTGGTTTTGGACTGGTACTACTAAACTAGTTCGTACTTTTACAGCTTTTGTTTTACGTCACATAGCTTATCTAAACACCAAAACCCAAAAAAGGTGGATTTGCACATTATTGGACCTTTGAAGGCTGATATAATAATGATAATTTGGAGAAGGGAAAAGCAAATTGTTGATAAATCATTCTGCCCCACTTCCAAAAAATGTTGACATTGAAAACACATTACGCATATGCTAAAGTGACTAGTTTCGCCTTATGATAAACTCCTGAGATGCTTGAACTATACACTAAGAGTAATAAAAATCAAAACTGAATAACTGATCTAAGGCAAAACAATCACTAAATGTGGGAGGCGTTTACAGTTGAAAGTCTTACTGCCACAGATGTCACTATGTCTAATTTTATTGTGTTTATACAGAGAAGAAGCTGGGGGATTCAAATCTGTGCTGAAAAAAAGCTTACTACACTGTGAGAGGAAGTGAGCTGGACTGTGGCCTGGATGCCACTGCTGCAGCTGATTACACACATTTAGACACTAGAGCCTCAGTTTTGCTCTCAGTACACTATCCGCCCCCACTTCCTGTGACCCTGGAGTACGCTCTAACTGCACCCAACACCACTCCCTGAAACCAAAGCAACAAAAACATCTTTTATAAACTTGTCTTTAACTCTCTTCTCCTCGCATCAATGGACCTCTTTAAACCCCTAAATTCCCCCAGAAAACACAAGATTTAATTGAATTTCTAACATACCATTGTTCATTCTTAACAGCACAATAACACATGCACATATTTCTAGTGCGGCCATGGTAGTGGAACCTCCGATTTGTGATTTGAGTGAGTTTAGATACTGTTTACTTTCTTACACTCTCACTCCTACACCAGCTTTCCTCTCTTTCTGTCTCTTCAGGCGTCCTCTTCCTTCCCACAACACATTGTCCCTCTCTCTGTATGAACAAGGCCTCTCTAACAAGGACCCAGAATGGCTGGTGATGTCACTCAGGAACTATGCGGCAGCCCTTACCGTGGCCACTCCCTGCAATGCATGCTGGGACAAGCAGTCCTATAGGGAAACAGATGGAGAAGCTTTTCTAGCTGTTATCTACAACTCTAAATTACTACTGAAGGCTGTTGTACGTATGCAGAATCAGAGGTATCTGTCTGTACAATGTATGGGTTTAAATCTGTGAGTGTGTTTTACATCTCCAGTATGTGAACTATACCTTTGCGCGGTTGCTGCGTTGTGTGTTGTTGTTGTTCTGGGTAGTTAGCTCACTGTCTGAGTCTTCATCAGAGGCGACACTGTCATAGTCATGCTGGTCATCATCAATGCCCAGGTCTAATGGATCTGACAAAAGAAAAACAGAAGGCATTCTTCAATATTCAGCATTCTTCAATATCAGCTCTGCACATATGGACAGGCGATTGTAGCAAGCTTTCTGTTTTCCATATTGCTGGCTTCACATAAACCAGTTGCAGATAACATTCACACACAACATGACTCCTATTTGCTCTTTTGCTAACTTAAGCTTTAAAACCACAGGTTTTAAAAATGTGGCTCATATGTTTTGTTTATTCACACCTTCTTCAACATATATGCTCTACTTTTATTATTTTCACATTGTCCATTAATACTTAAATGTCTTAAACAACCCAGATCATGTTTTATATTTTAGACCGTCCAAAGCAGCCACATTCAGCTTTGCACACTCACGGCATTTTCTCATCAGATTCATGAGGCAATCAGCCGACACAGTTTTCACTTCACAAGTGTGCCTTGTTAATTTGTGCCACTTCCTTCAGTGTGACTTCTTAAAGTGCAAAGGAAGGGTGGATATGGAATCAACAGCCCTATTAGTGCTATTACAACCACTGTACAAGTCAATGTTACGGTTAGAAACGCAGTTAAGTAAAGAGAGAGGACATGGACAAGTCAGTCAGTTCAAAAAAATCTCAAGAACTGTGAATTTATTCCCAATTGCAGTTGCCAAAACTCTCAGCGGTGAGAGACAACACTGAACGAGAAAATGTGTCCAAACTTTTGACTGATATTGTAAGATGCTCTCCATTGCAGTAATATGTTTATATCAGTGTAGTGCAGGCTAGGCATGGTTCAGTATCCAAAGCTTTCAATCCCCCTGTGTTACAGCTGCTTTGCCCCCCCCCCCTCCCCAACAGCGTCTCACCAGTGGGGCTACTGAGACCTTTTCCCTGCTGTCTTCTTTTTGCGTCACTAAGGATGTCGATGATGAGCGTGGCAAACTCTCGAGCATTGAAACGGGCAAGCTTCTGGCGTCCCTGAGAGGCACAGAGGGAAAATGCACAAGTCAAAAGTTGGGACTTAAATGTATTATTTTCACAGATGCACATCTTAAATTTAGCAAAAAGTTCAAACCAGACTTGTGTGCTATGCAAATACAATCCAGCCCACATTTAGTGGTTCACTGCCTGTGTGACTACTGTGGTCAATGTCCATGTGCTATGGAAAAACACAGTCATACTGAACTCAGAACACAGACATACACAAACAAGTACAAAGAACATAAACCTTCCAATTACACTAATATGATGGCGTCCATAAGAGAATAAAAAGGGGATTTTCCACTGAAGTGCTGGATTAGAATTATAAAACAGAGCAGAGTGCCATCCATAACACACTATGCTGGAAGACAACGGAGTGCAAAAAGTTGAGCTCTAAGTGTTTGTGTTGCATTTTTCTTCTTTTTCCCCACCATAAATAGTCAGCAGTTACTGACCACAGTGAACTGCACAATCAGGGAAGAGTAAATGTGGTGACGCAAAGGGTTTTTTGGGTTTGTTTTCTCAGTGTATATGACCAAATTAATATTTTGTGTTTACAATAATGAGCCACATAAAAGAAACTATGTGAGAAGACATATGGGATTACTCAGTTCTCACACACTGGGAGAAGAGGGAGGGTGAACAGAGGCTATGAGAGAGAACAAGACAACACAGATGGATTGCATCGTCCCTCATCTCACAGCTGAGCAACATCTCTTGTCAATTTCACACTCAATCATGACCCCCCCACCCCCAAACACATGCAAACACGCATAGTTTCAGCTCACTTTTATTTCTGTTGTTGCACAAAATTACGTCAGCATGGCCACTTTCATTTCTGTTCTGTTATTTTCTAAACAATGAAAGTCCAAGTGTGAACACATGCATGTGACCTGTAATAAACCACACTGCGTTTCTGCATACATGCTTACCTGGTTGCGTGTGGCAGAATATTCAGGATTGACTGGTAGGAATGGCACTGCGCTGCGTTCTGTTACTAGAGTGCTGTGGTTCTGGGTCGTGAGCCACACTGCAAACACAAGCATGAAGCAAAAAGTGTGTAAATGTGTTGAGTAACAAGATCCCATTCACACATTTTTTCCTTGTATCCCTGCATTTACAGGATAGTGTATAAAGCATTTTCAAAAAAATTTTACAGATAAACTTTATTATTATATACCCAAGCAATACTTATAGGAAGGATAAGGCTCCTGTAACGCAGCACTTTTATGTGTGGTTAAATGTGTGTGTTTGTGCTTCCCACTTACCTGCAGTGCTTCTGTCAGAGACAACAATCTGTCGGCTACCGCTACTGAGGAAACCAGAGAGAAGGAAAGGAAACAGAGCAAAAAAGAGACGAGGAGGAGGAGGAGGGAGACCCAAGAATTTCTGAGGCACTTCTTCACTGAGCCTCTCCTCCCTCACTCTCTCCATTTGGCCTTCCTCTTCCAAACTCACTTTCCTTTTCTCCTCTCGCTGTCCTTCACTTTCACTCTGTGTCTTTTCAACTGCTGGCTTGCTGTTTTGTTCTGTCTGCATTTCTATTTCTTCTTGAGAGTTTGAGTCAGTGAACTTTTATAGAAGTGTTTTCTCCTACATATAGTTTTTAAAAGTGCAGACAAAGTTTTACACCTTACAGACGACAACTGAGGCAAGTAAAGAGGGAGATGTGGCTCACCTGCATCATTTTCTCTGCGATCCACCTCATCGTACACATCCATTGCTAGCTCCTCAAACAACCGATTATTCAGCTGCCACACACAGACAAATGGATGCCAATCACATTGTGTGAATCAAAACATGCAAATCATTGGTTCAACAACTGCCTGTTGAATTTGAAATTGCTCACAACTACAAAACCACTCAAAAGTTTGGATGCATCTTTCAGTGGTTTCTCAGTATTTTGTTTTATTTTCAGCATTGTGCATTAGTACTGACAACAACCAAACCGTGAAAGAATATGTTTGGAATTATGTATGTCAAAGCAGATGGTCGCCTTCCCACAGCGCTGATTCTGCTGGAGGTTTTGCTCCTCTTGAAGAAAGTCATCCACCCACCCACCATGGCCCAAGGCTTGCTCTTGGAGGTTATGCTGGGTTTGCTCTCTGTACAGTCTATGAGGCTTCAGCCTTGAATTGTGAAACGCCTAGAGACAATCTAGGATTATGATATGATATATTGCCACTATACAAATACAATGGAAATGAAATTAAAAGCAATAAACAAAAAGTGTTAAACAACCCAGAACATGTTTTATATTTTAGATTGTCCAAAGCGGTCACATTTAGTTTGAATGATAGCATTTTCACATAAGTCACCCATGATAGTTTTCAAATCATAGATATACTCTTTGTCGTGTAATATGCTTTACACCAGGGGTGCTCACACTTGTTCAGCATGCGAGCTACTTATAAAATAAGTCAGATGTCATTTGACTGGCTGCCCTGGAAATCAATCAAGTGACAGAATGGATGATAGGCTGACGTCTATTTTTTTTTTTTTAAATGTCATGCGACCTACCAACACTACCTTCGAGATCGACCGGTCGATCACGATCGACGTAATGAGCACCCCTGCTTTAGACCATCAATTGTTTTATGCAGCGAGAGCAGCAATGTCCCCATTAGTGCTACTACAACTACTGTACAAGACACAGTGAGATAAAAAAAAAAGAGTCCATCATTACATTAAGAAACTAGAAAGAACTCAGAGAGCACAGACCTCTGCCATTGCAGCTCAGTTTCTCTTCACAGTGAAAACCTAAGCTCATTTTCTACCGTAATGTTATTGCACCTAAAAGCACTATTCTTAAATTTGACCTCCTCCTTATTGGATTCTTGGACCATGAAAACCTACAATTAGCATTTGGACTCACATATGTAACATTATTAGATCAATAGTTATTCATGAAAAATAATATTTCCATCATGGCGGTTTTCTTCTGGATCCAGTTCTGAATATGTTGTCGATATGTCAAATCCCAGAGCACATTACTGAATCAGCAGACTTTCTGCTACAGTTTGGTGTCAGTTACATGTCTGTAGCTTTATTTGTTACCTTACAGTAGCTATTTTTTCTCAACTTCTAAGTATAAACATTCTGAATCTTTATATCTGGCATATTGTCCAAATCTGGATCAAACTTTGTGGTTTAACAGAATCTACTATGGTGTTATCTTATGTTTTTCGGCCAAATTTTCTGGCGTTATTTGTGGTGTTACATGGACAAATACTGAATTTGTCCCTATTGCACAACGGTGAAGAATCCTCTAAAAATCTTCTGGATTTAGACAATGATCCAGATCACTCCGAGAATCTAATCGATTGGGTCCTTGTGCCATTTTTGATCTATTGTGAAAAATTTATCCAAATCCAGTCATAACTTTTCAAGTTATGTTTTGACCAACAAACAGTTAAATAAATAAATGAACACGAACAAAAACATAACCTCGTCTTTGGTGGAAGTAATGAAGGTCAGTCAATCTGAAAAGTCTCAAGAAGTTTGAATAACCACAGGTGTAGTCACCAAAATCATCCAATGGTATGATAAAACTGGCTCTCATAAGGACTGTCCCAAAAAAATAAGACCAAGAGCATAAGTATATTAAAATTACCAGCATCAAAAACCATCAATTTACAGTAGCTCAGATAGCCTCAGTTATAAATTCTTAAGACTTTTCTGATTGACCGACCTTCATTTCTTCAAGTAATGATGGACCATCTTTTCTCTGTACTTAACTGAGTGTAGTAACTGATTTGTAAAGTAGTTGTTGTAGGACTAATCATGGTATTTGCATCTGTATCTACCTTTTGTCTACACAAGATAACTGAAAGTCTAAAGCACATTAAGAAGGAAAGAAATTACACAAATTTACTGTAAAGCTGTAATCAAAGCTAAATGTGGCTACTTTGGACAATCTAAAATAAATTGTGCTGTAAACACTGTTTTGTTTACAGCACAATTACATACATATGTGTTCACAGTTTGGATGTTAATGTACAATGTTGAAAATTATAAAAAATAAAGAAAAACCACTGAAAGAGAAGGCGTATCCAAACTTTTGACTAGTAGTGCACATGCAAGCCTGTTATGGAAATCTACACCCGACTCACCGCTTGAAGCTTCTTCTTGGCAGCCTTGGCCAATTCTGAAAGGTCCAGACTAAAAGACAAAGAAAACATTACAAAGACACGCACCACAAAAATTATACGCAATGCAATAAAGAGCAAGAGAGGGAGGGAGGGAGGACGGAAGGTGCAGAATTAAAATTAGAAGAGGATGAGGAGTTGGGGATGGCTGCTTTGCTAGAGTGGGGAGGTAGGGAATGGAGGACACATTTGGGGATGGGTTGGTTGTTAAGAGAAGAGTGGATGTAATGATAGCTGCTTTAGAGCCACATGTACCTGGAAGAAAAACTCTTTGGCTGTATGAGCTATATGTACAGATAAGTTAAATATACACTCCTGAACAGTGCAAGAATGTACATTTTGCACTGTTGGATCTTAACAAGGTTCTAAGTAGTTCTTCAAAATGCAAAAAGAAGAAA